>OLMO02000003.1:300879-319984 GCA_900291935.2 Cassiopea xamachana | reverse complement strand
TTAAAGTCTTGTCAATATTTTCGGTAATTTTTGTCACAACCATGGTCACGACACAACAGGGGATCAAGGTTTTACGTTCCCACGGCAACCAAAAGAACAACCAACAATATGGCGATGAAGTGAGCATAAGCCGCTGTGTATCGTATGGGCTTGGATTTAATTCGTCATGGCTGGATAGAGTTTTAATCGATTAACAGTATACAGAATCATTTATTTGTATGGAGTTATACTTCTAATAATCATAGAAATCCAAATCTGGTTTGGTACCACCATAATGGTTAGTAATCATAACATGCAGGTGGACTAACTCGCGTGTTGAGTCTAAAGTGTAGTACCATGATACAAAGTTGCAGTTGGAAGCCCGATCAACATCAACTCTTCTTTTTTGACAAGGAGAAAAGTAGTCGAAAATGGAAAAAAAGACAGAAAAAGCCAATAGACAGCCTCCCAGTTGCACTGTTAAGAGATGCACGGGTATCTGTTACTTTTGCAGGGGATAGGCTAGCTAGTTATTCTAAAGGGAAAAAAGATATAGGTCAGATAAAAGAAGAAGGTGAAGGCGGACAGTCAGACTTAGAACAAGAAAGAAAGTTTAGTTCTTCCAGGACACGTTTAGAATTGAAAATGATGGACTTAGAATATGACGAAGATGAAGATACGCAACGATTTTTGTTTGAAGAAGAAAAATTTTCAGCTCCGAGCTTATTGGCTCAGATTGAGAAATATCTCATCTTACTTATGCAGCAGAAGGCCAAGCAAAAGGAGGAGCTTGAGCAACTCAATGAGGAAATTGAAGCAACCTATGGCGCTCACTGGGGCCAAGGTGTATCCGAAGAGAGAAATTCTTTTTTGGATATTCCTGATGATTTATTTAATAGTCTTTGCTACGATTTCGAGCAATTTGCCAGTGGTACTATCTATGTGACGCGCAAATGGCAAACAAACGTTTATAGAGAGCTTGCTGCAAGCAGTCATAGCCTAGCTGATTTTCAGTCAAACATGTCATCACCAGAGATGGCAGTACTTAGATCTCCTAATGAAAAGCAGAGAATACCATTAGAAGAGAAGGAGAGAAAGTTTGATGGTATCAAAGCGATGTCAGCAACTGTGCCTAATGATGGAAAAATAATGTTGCCTGATCCAGAGATGCCTCCAATTCCAAACACACAGAGAGAATCAAAAATGGCAACTACTGCTGGAAAACCAAAAGCTAGATTAGATAAATTAAAGATAACTGTAGAAAGAGATAAAGGTATTGCATGTAATTGAATCTTTCTATTGAAGTTTTTACTAATTGAAGAAATTCAACTTACCTGAAATTCATTTGACTGCATCACTTTGTATCTATATCACTGCCATTTGTGGAGCAAAAAGCATTTTAATCATAGTGAATTGCCTTTTGCATCAATAGATTGCCTTTTGAATTGAATTGAATTGCCTTTTTCCTTGCATGCTTTATAATTGAATTAGACTTGAAAGTTTTTAGTGCTTTAGAGTATTCCAATGTTGCAGCTTTTAACACATGATAGATTTATTGATAAGCATGCTATTGTATGAAAAAGCTTGTGTTAAAAGGATCTGATTTTTTGAAAGTAGTATATACTTTGTAGACCAGTGGTTTTTAACTGTTTTGCTGGAGCACAGAACCCTAAGAAAATATTCCAGTGGCTCAAGGAACCATTGTTCACACATCTACACAGGAGAATCAAAAATTTAGTGTCAATTTTTGCACTTGTAACTTCTTGTAACTTCTGCTAGACCCCATTGACTGCACTGGCAGACCCCTGCTTGAAGACCACTGTCCTAGATAAAAAATATCCTATAAGATTTCATTTTTTTGAGTCCATATTTAAATCTATGTATAGTTTAATATCATGAATAGTCTCTGAGACCTTAATTAAATGATTTTCTGATAATACTGTAAATGTTTCATTTTTTATTAACTCAATATTAGCAATAAGTTCAATGTTCTAGTAGTTATGTTGTTGAAAGTTATCTAGATAACTTACTTTTTAAGTATTTGTCAATACCCTTTTCCCCCTTGTAGTAACATTTCTCATTCAGTTTTATTCCAAAATATGTTTGAATATATTATAGGTGAAAAAGACAAAGCTCTTAGAACCAAGCGAATGGAACAGAATGAAAACATTGAAGAAGAAAGTACCAAAGTACCAGAGGCTACCATTGAAAGGAACCTTGGTAATTGTTAAATGTCTAATTTGATGATGAATAGCAAGAATCTGGAACATGCAAGAAATAAAATTTTATCAACCTTGCTAAAACTATTGTAACAGCTACTATTAGATCTTTTGTTCTATTATTTGAGGGTTTTAGTTATTTTGTCTTTGTTGACACCACACAGTCTTTTATTTCTTGAGATAGATGTGTAGAGGATGACATTTACATATATTTCTTACAGACACCCATTCCCAGGGTAGTAAAAGAAAAGATGTAACAGGGAGCTCAAGTGCTGGACATAAATCTGAAACACTACACCATGAAGCATCAGGTGAAAATCAATGTTTTTTTGCTTTAGAAATACTGGTATTCAACTGTAATTTTTAGTCAACTGTTTTAGATTTTGCCATTTTATGTTTTAAATGTTAGCTGTCAAGTGCTTTTGTGATGCATGTTTTCTTCTTCTACTTTTTATTTCTTATTATGCATCTCTCATTTTTATTGTATATTGTAGTGTACAATCAAGGACAGAGTTTTATTCCTGGAACTGTAATAAACTTTTCATTGGCTTCTAAATTTTGTCATGAGAAAGGTAAACTTACATACTTTACTGTAATTTTTGATTGATGACTACCAAACAACTGCTTGCCTTGAAACAAACAACTTTCATTCTGACCATCAATATGGGTTTCAACAAGCCAGATCTACCAGTGACCTTTTAGCCTATGCTATTCATGCTTGGTCCTCTGCTCTAGAATCCTAAGGTGAGAGTAGAGTGATCTCTCTTGACATTTCCAAGGCCTTTAATCGCATCTGGCACAAAGGTCTTCTTCCTAAACTGCCAATGTTTGGTCTTCACCACACCCTCATTAAATGGATTTCTAGCTTTCTATTTGGTTGGCCAATTTCAATTAGGGTCAATGGCTACCTCTCTAATCCCCATTCTATCAACTCAAGTGTACCTCAGGGCTCTGTTATCTCTCCTGTTCTGTTCATCCTCTTCATAAATGACCTGCTTTCCTCTACATTCTACATCTTCCAGTATTTTCTCCTTTGCCGATGACGCTTATTTAAGTTCAGCTTTTTCATCCAATCCACAACACCTTGCCTATTCTAATATTTTACCAGATTGTAACACTTCAGCCTCACTTCTCACCAATGACTTGACAAATGTAGAGAAGTGGGGTAGTGATAACCTTGTTAAGTTCAATGAAGAAAAGACAACACAGGTTGTTATATCACATAAACATCACATCCCCCCTGTTTTCATGAACTGCCATAAACTGGATATTTCATCTTCTATTTCATCAAATCTCACTTGGAAACCCCATATCAATTCCATAGCAAAGCATGCATGTCAGAAACTTGGCTTTCTTTCTAGAACCCGTGGCTATTTCTCACCTTCTCAACTACTAACTATATACAAATCCCAGATTCGTCCTTCTCTGGAGTACTGCTCTCATATCTGGGGTGGTGCTCCTAAATCTTCTCTCCATCTTCTTGACAGAGTCCATTCTAAAGCTATCCGTCTCATCAACAATCTAAACCTCACTAATTCTCTACAGTCTCTCTCCCACCATCATCTTGTTGCAGATCTTTCCATTTTCTACTGCTATTTTCATGGACATTGCTCTCAGGAAATCAAGAATATTATTCCTGATCCAGTGAGGTGTGTTCGAACCACCAGAAGCTCTACCTATTCACACCCTTTCCAAGTTACACTGCCTAATCCACAAACTCTATCTCACAAATCATCTTTCATTCCTAGAACTTCTCAACTGTGGAACTCATTGCCACCCAATGCTTTCCCTGAATCCTACAATTTGTCAACTTTTAAATCTAACATCAACAAACTTGATCTTATCTCCCTTTCTACTTAAACTTCCTCTCATTTTCTCAGTTTTTCCTTTGTTGGGGCTTTGTTATAGGCCCTATGGCCTTTCCCCGACATTAATTACTAAAACAAAAAAAACATGATTTGTAAGAGGATGATAGCTATTAATTTTGGAAAACATGATTTGGATTCATCATCAATCTTTAGTTGCTAATACAAAATCAAGGGATAACCATTAGTTCATATTTATGCATATAAATTTGACAAAATAATGACAGCCATTATAAGCAAGAAAAGGAATGGGTTATAAGTTTAATAAAATATCGAATTGCTGAACCTGTGTATTCAACATAGGTTCTTCTGATGAAATGTGCCATGCTTCCTTAATTTATGTTGATTGTTGTCAACCAATCAAATTGTCTTTTCTTCAATTATAAGTCTCCAGCTTTCTTCAATCATCTCTATAGCAAACTTTGGCCAAGTTAATTCAGAGAACCTGATATCTATATCTGAATCTTTACTTAGAGATCAGTTCAATAAAATACTAACTTTTAGGCTGGATTTGTGTCAAAAGTGGTATTGATGATCTGGAACAGAAAAGTCTTATTGAATGGATTTTATCTCGCTTGCGGCAAGTCTTGAAGAGAAAGTCAGTATATCTGTTTTTTTATATCTGCTTTTTAATCAAGTACCATCCATTTTGTTACACCTTAGCTTTTAATTTATCTTCTTTACAATTAAAATTTGCTCAATAATGTGGGCACCAAATATAGCATTTAACTCTCCTACAAAAAGTGATCTGACAGTAGATTTTATTAAGAACTTCAGTCAGGGGGCAAACAAGCAGGACTTCTCTCACGTTTGTCGGCTATTAGCTCGTCTTTCATGACTTAACTAATTTCATTTCACCCAGAGAGGAGGAGGAAACGAAAGCAAAGCTGTGTAATGATAATAGGCCGCTTATCCAGCGTTACTATGGTGATTCTAAACGTGAGGCAACAATAAAATACAAACAGGGTGTGGCGTTGGCAAAATTGTTATCCCAAAAGAAAGATGAAGCATCAGCTCAGTTGTTTTTAACAACTTTACCAGATGGAAGTAGTTGCTGTTTGTATCCTTTTCATCCATTTTTGGTTGCGATTTTAACAGTACACTTTGTTTTATTTTTGTATTTTCAGATCACAGTTATTAGCTTTGGTTTATACCTTTGGCTTGTTAATATTTTTAGTTTCCCTTGAGGCAACAAAGTAAGAAAAGGATTTGACATCTTAATATCATAGACATCAGTGTTCTCACTTCTGAGGAAATGCTCTTAAACTAAGGATCTTCTCGCCTTTCTATGGATTTACAAAAAAGTTTGGAATCTAGGGAGTTCTGCAGAATGTCTTGAAAGTACATTAATTATCATTCAGAAAGGAATTTAATTTTGGATCATAGCTCTTCTTTCTAGCATTAGAAGCTAAAGTATAATGTGCCATTGTCAAATTTGTTTATGCAAAATAACATCCTTACAAACTTTGAAATAAAGCTTGGAGTGTTGTGAAGCTTACATTCTAAATTTTTCGGAGGGTAACTGTGTACATGAAAAATGCTATTTCCAGTTAGGTGCCAGAGTTGGCAGTGGATATCAGAGTTCAAACCTGTCAATTCTTTAGATCTATTATAAAATCGACAAGTTGTAAAGCACACTTCCATCCGTTCCTACTCTTACAATACCTTTTGTGAAGCAAAAGACAAGGCTTTGGAAATTTATGGAGCTTTTTAGAAACTTCACCAAATTTGTGTGCAAATCGAAGGAATTTTGCATAGTGAAGCAAAAACACTGTTAGCACAGTTTTCGTTAATGGCTACTGGAGGTGCAAATCTGTAAGAGATGTTAGTGTGACTTCTCCCTTTACATTTCTGGTGATCTGCATTGGTACTTTGCAGAGGAAATCTTCTACACAAATTTTCCGTTTGCACTCTACGTAAATCAGATTTGATCCATTTGCTGTATTTAAGTGCTTCCTTGACATGCTGAAAAAGCTACCCATCTGGAAATGTTGCTGTAATATGCGTGAAATGCAAGGCAGGAAATCAAAGTTTTTACACAATAGTTTACAGTGATGAGCCAAAAGCGAGAACATTAGCTTGTTTCACACCTCAAGGAAGAGGATGTTGTAATTACTCTGAGAAAGTCATTCGGTATGGCCCTACAGTTTTGTCTAATTTTTTTACACGTTACGATACGCTCTTAATTATTATTATCTAGGCTTTTGTTTGATGTAAAGATTTCATCGCAAAAGTTTTGTACACAATCTCTATCGATTAAGTGTTATGCCAATTGTATTATCAACATGACATTGCGAGGATTGAATTTTTGAAATTTATGTTCATTTTTGCCCATTAGGTTTTTATTGATCGTACATATTGAAGCATGTTGCTCATTCTTAGGTTGTTAGTTACAAAGAAAGAGGCCATCTTTAATGATGAGGTTCATGTTGCTCATTCTTAGGTTGTTAGTTACAAAGAAAGAGGCCATCTTTAATGATGAGGTTAGTACAGTATTTCACGTACAAATGCGCTCATCTCAATTTTCGTAGTGTGGGGTTTATTGTCCTTTGTTGCTAACTTAGTTTTGGTGAGCATGTAAACAACAAGTATTTAATCTACTTCCAGCAAAAACGTTGTTAAGCCCACATTAGTTAATTTTGTAGCCAATATTCTAATTTCCATTGATTTGACTTCTAGTCAACTTAGTCCATGTGAACTCTTTCTGTTTTATTCAAGTCATTTTAAGCTACTTTGAATCCTTTAAGTTTGTTATTTTTGCATGTCTTAGAATGGAATGATAACAAAGAAATGGAAATGGGCCTACGGTAAAATGTTGAGTCCTGAAGTACTTTATGTAAGTGCTAATTTTGAGTAATATTTTGCAATGAAGCTTCAGGGGGCTATGTTTTTTATACTTTTTTCTAGCAATATTTTTTGTTAAGCTTCAATACTCTTAAATTTTCTAGCTTTGGAGCCTTAGATTATTCTCAAATTACTCTGAAGTGCTGAAGGTGTAATTTTGCTAGAAAATCAAAGGAAAATATTCAATCTTTTTTGATGTCTTACTTCATCATAAGCAAACGAAAAGTGGATCAGAATAATGAACATCATATCGATAGTGTAAAAGTTAATCTAGAACCAGTATTAAAACTCGAGTACACAAAAATTGATTAAGTTTTAGCCTTTCATTGTTCGTAAATTCTTTTTAAATTTCAATCTTGCCAAGCCTTATTATCATTTTTATAATCTTTATTCTTGTAACGAAAAGAGCATATATTTAATTCTCTTATGATTTGGTGAAACCTAGACTGGAGCCAGTTTTCCTCACTAATGTACTCCAAATGCGCTAGGAACATTTTTCATGCTATTGTTTATGTAATGTCAGTCCTTGTTTGTTATCCAGCATGCAGCACAATTTCGGTGAAACTAGATTTTGTAAGAGCTCACTAATGCTCTTTTGATGACCGATTTGCTGGAAAATCTTCACATTTTAAAATGATATACCTGCTATCTTTTTCGCGCAGCTTACATTAATTTTTTTTCAATTTAGTTGAATGAAAACATATGTATTCGATGTGTCAATCAGAACAGCATCGTATTAACTGTCAACATTGAAGGTGAGGTAGCAAAGTTCCCTGTTTCCCCCTTCTCTGATGCATCCGAACAGGACCTTGATAACCTGGTATGTATCAATTCCTAATCATTGTTTATTCCTAACCATAACAATAATTGTTTATTCCTAACCATAACAATAAACATTATGTGAATTGGGCTCAAATCTCAAGCGTAGAGGTTACTATTTTTCAAGCATTTCACCACACTGGTTGCAGTTCATGGTCCGTTAAGAAATATCAGCAGATTTGTGGCATATTGCCCATTATATGATCGGCTCACTTCCTGTATTTTAGTTGCCTTTAGCTTTATTCATGACTTTTCCCATGTTTGCATCAATTTTAGTTTACAAGCAGTTTTTGCTACTTCAGCTTATGATATTGTTATGCTGTAGGGACATCTAATGACGTCAGAGGTCTTTCTATCACGTGGTGCTGCTCAGGTATTTATTGCAAGGTTTTGCAAGTATGAACATTTAGTGTCCTAAACCTCAGCAATAGTATAGGAAATTTGAAATTAGTGAAAAATAGAATGTTATCGAATGTATGCTGTCTTCTTTGAGAACGTAATTGCAGAAAAATTGGTGAATGTTTATAACCGACAGCAACAACAGCAACAAACATGAGCTGGAACAAGTTCGTACTTTGCTATAAACCAGTTCATGGAAGTCATTGGGAAGGAGGAGGAGGAGGAGGAGGAATATCGGGGTCTGCCTTCGTAGTATTTGATACTGTAGGCCAAATAGATAGCATATCCTTTCGTATTATGTGCATATGAATATGAAATTACACTTATTTCTCTATTATATGAAATTACACTTATTTTTCTACTATATGAAATTTCTACCACCAAACTCTAATCTTTAGTCGTACCAACCGCGAAAGAAAACAAAAGAAGAGAAAAGAACAAAAACTCAGAGAAGAGAAAATGTGAAGGTGAGTTAATATGATTTAGCACTGGAATCCTAATAGATTATTTCTTTCCTTGCGCAATGCAAAGTTATTTAATTCTAAGGTGTAGTTTTTATAACACTCATGTCTCGAAATCAGGAAATTTTTGCCTGGTAGTCCAATTGTTTTTGTGTTTCATTTTCAGAGTGGTATAACGGAGGAATGGCTGGCTGAACGAAGAAAGGATATTGAAGAGAAATTTCCAGAGAGACAAGATGTTGACTTTGATGCACCATACCTAATGGAACTCTATAAAATTCAGAGGAAAGTAAGGTATTGACTTCTCTGTCAACTTGATGCAAGGAAATATGCTCTGTTTTAATCAACTTCGTCAACAACGAGCAAAATTTTTGTCAGTAGAGAAGAAATGATCAAGTGAAATGATAGAAAACTCTAATCTTCATTATCAGGGGCATGAAAAAGAGCTCCAAAAAGTTCATCGTGGGGGATGTCTCTCTAATATATAATTTTCACGACGATAATATTTACGAACGAAAAAGCAGCATTTTCTTACGACAATACTGTAGTGTATTGCATTTCACAAAAAGCTTACAAAAATCCATTGGTTTACGTTGATGTACGTATTATAAGTAATATATATATATATATATATATATATATATATATATATATATATATATATATATATATATATATATATATATATATATATATATATATATATATATATATATATATATATATATATATATGTATGTTTATTGCGTTGATATAAGGGTAAATGTTGCTTTGTGGCAAAATGTACACCCGAGTGCGTCAAATCAATTTCGAGAATCTTTCTTAAGTGTTTTATCTTGTACCATTTCCATGCCTCACATCTTTCATAGAAATATCGTGTTTGATTGGATGGAGCATTATAGATCAGCAGTTGGTATATCAAGGCCATCAAAATTATCATTACTTATGAAGAAAAAAGCCCGTATAACTTCGGCTAGTTCATTACCAGAGTCAATGCCATCGTTTCCAAAGCTGTCAACCACGTGTGTGAAACGTAGACCTTCAGCACCACCTGGTGCCAGATCATCTGCAGTTTCAATGGAGAAAATTTCAGAAGAAAGTAGCAAAAAACTGTATGTTTTAAGTGAAACGTAAATTTGTGTGTAGATTCTCGATTACTGCTTTCTCTATAACTCATGATTTCATACTTTGTAGATTGCTTCCCTAAATAAAATGATATTTATTTGATCTTCTTTATAACTCCGTTGTAATAACTCTATGATAATGTAGATTATTTTATTTTGTATTTGTCTTATAGCTAATATTAATTTATGATCGATTTCATATTGCTAGAAGCTTTTTGAATATACTCAGCATCTGCTGCAGTTCAATGACATTGTTTTTTCTTGTAGCATTTTACCTGATCATATACATGATGGTTCAATTATCGAGACGGCCAAACATATGACTGAAGAGCCGTTAGTAGGCCTTAGGATTGAGCTGCCTCAACTTTCAAAAAGTGCAGATAGTGGGAGGTATGCGATTAAATACGCATGTTGATAAATATATGTATGTGCATAGATATATGTATAAATAGATTGCTATGTATGTAAAAGTATATTAAGTATAAATATATATATATATATATATATATATATTTAGAAATATATGTATATATGTATTTATAAATATATTTATATATATGTATATATATATACATATATATATATATATATATATATATATATATATATATATATATATATATATATATATATATATATATATATATATATATATATATATATATATATATATATATATATATATATATATATATATATATATATATATATATATATATATATATATATATATATATATTAGTGCTTTATCTCAGTTTGTTTGTGCTTAGAATATTTATTAGTCTTTGCATCGCAGCATATCATTCTCAACTTTCTTAGGCAAGGGATCTCAACACCTCATATGCATGGAAAGCCTCAAACCAGCGAATCAGCAAGATTGAAAACTCCAAGACCACTTCTGTTACCTAAGGACGGATGTCCTGTGTATCCTTTCTAAATCATTTCCTTTTTATTCATTCTTTTTTATTTTCTCTATATTTATCCATTTGCATAATATGGTTGCAAATTAGATTGACGTCAATTAATCATCAATCAGTCAATCAGCCAAACATTTTTTCAATCAATGAATAAGTTTTAGCTATTTTATGGATTTGCTTCCGAAATGGACATATATTTGCCAATGCAACGTCTGTTCTTTACGTTTCATCATTGCAACTAAAAAGTTCCACCTTAACATTCTTCAAGCGCCCTTCATTTGGAATTACTTGGCACCCAGCAAACTCAGTGCAGGTTCATCTTGCATTGCATTTAGTTTATCTCTTCGCATTTTATTCAGTGTGTGACGTCATCGATGTGTGTAATGAAAGCTTCTAACGCTCGGTAGATGCATTCCTGGCTAAAGGTTTCTATGTTTTGCCCAAGGTGGGTTGTGCCCAAAGTGGGATTGTGCCCAAAGTGGGGTTTTGCCCAAAGTGGGTTGTGCCCAAGGTGGGTTGTGCCCAAGGTGGGTTGTGCCCAAAGTGGGGTTTTGCCCAAAGTGGGGTTTTGCCCAAAGTGGGTTTTGCCCAAGGTGGGTTGTGCCCAAAGTGGGGTGTTGCCCAAAGTGGTGTTTGCCCAAAGTGGTGTTGGCCCAAAGTGGGTTGTGCCCAAAGTGGGTTTTGCCCAAAGTGGGTTGTGCCCAAAGTGGGTTTTGCCCAAAGTGGGTTGTGCCCAAAGTGGGGTTTTGCCCAAAGTGGGTTTTGCCCAAAGTGGGTTGTGCCCAAAGTGGGGTTTTGCCCAAAGTGGGGTTTGTTTAGTCATACAATAAAGCCCTTTTGTTTCGGTCTTGAAGGTTCTGAAATATTTTTCGTTCTACTCTGTTTGATTAAGCTTTCTACCGCTTAGAATCTCTGTCCACTTTTAAAAGTTCTTTCTACTTTTTAGATCGCATTCCACTTCCCAAGTATCTTTCTACTTCTTACATCTCTTTTTGGTGACCAATTGCTATGTGTTTTTCATTTTCAAAGTTTCACGTTATTACTTACGTTTTTAATTGTTGTATCAATTTGTTATTTAGATGTGATAAAAGAAGAATACCGTACATCATGGATTTAGAATACGATATTTTTATTAAAGAACATGTCCCAAAAACACAGCTTATTGTAATTAGCATAATATCTTCAAGGTATGGTCTGAAACTTATAATATAATGTGAAACTATTCCCTTCTTTATTTAGCCAATAGGAACTGTTTAATGTCTATAATTTTCGGTAGCTGACATGCTACATTTGCAAGCAGGGTTCTTGCTGTTCCTTAAACTCCTTAGATTTGATCTACGTTTTTCAGGGCGCTTAAAAACTTCCAATATCCGTGCATTTTAAATAATACTCCTTAAAAACTCTTTATTTCTACTCAATTCTTGGGGGAGAGGGTTTTCAATGGTAGATTTATTTAGGAAATGGTTTGCTTTTTGTCGTGGAAATGCTCAAAAATACTCCTTAACAATCATTTTTAGTCCTTTGAAACTCCTTAAAAAGAGATTAAATTTCACCTACCCGTCACAGAATGAACCCTGGACAAGCTTAAAAAGCATTTTATTAACCATAGTTTCTTCCTTTTGCATTTTCCTGTATCCGTTCATATTGTCGCTGCGACATTTGGTTTGCTTCAGCAAATATATTATTTTCAAACACGGCATCACTGAAACAGAAACATTGCTTGAGCTAATAGTAAGATGTTTCACTGATGTTTGTTGCCGCGGAAACTAAGCTATCTCCACTATTGTTTTACTGGTAGATTTCCAAGAATGCCCTGTGATGTCATGTTGGATGATCTTTACTACGAAAAACACAAGGCTCAGACATTAATCTGCGCACAGGTAAAGCTTGAGTCTTTCTTAATGCTACCAAAGTTCTAGTTAAGCATGATAAATTAAGGTGACTATTTGTTTACAATTTCGCGTATGCTACATTTCTTTTTATAAGAATAAAGTTTATAAGAATGCTAAGGCTCAAGATCGCTGAAATTTAAAAGAATAATTTCAGAATAATGGGAGGCTCAAGCTTCGTCAAAACATAAGAATTTTTGTACCTTAGTTAGAATACCGCTTTCAGATGTACGTTTACATCATCGATACAGAAAATAAACTCTTGCTTAGTTTTGTGATGTAGTAAAACAGCAAAAAAGATTGGAATATATTCCTTAAATTTTTAGACAAAGTTAAACCTTTGGTATTTAAGACTAATTCTAGGCTCAAAATCAGAAAAATTTAAGAATATTGAGGATCGGAAAAACTTTAAGTAATCTTATAAAAATAGAGTGTATCAATCAGTTCATTATGAGATATCAACTCAATCTTTTATATTTTAGTCACAATTTGACTCCTTTCGACTTCTACGCTATGACATGGCAACGGCAGCTCCAAACAAAGAAATGCCACTGCTAGCGCGAAGACACAATGTTGCTCCTGGAATGTTCTTGGTATTTGTAGCACTATTGTTTTTGATTTTGTTTGTACAACGTATTAAATGAATTCGATATCTGTTATACTTTTCTAAACAATTTTCATGCAATTCTATGACCTGAATTCCAGGAATTCATTTTAATATCAAAATGTTACTTCCTAAATGCGTAATAGTTAGCATTCACTCTGCAGCATGGAAATGGTCTGAATTCTACTGCCCATGAATTCTGTTATCGTTCAAATTGCTGAATTACACTCCTTTTTTTATAAGAACAGTTTTATAAGAACATGAGCCTGAAATTTGGTGGAAAATTAAGAACAAATTAAGAACAAGGCTGAGCCTGAAGCCTTGTCGTAGAATGTATTTCTGGAGAACGACGCAGAAGCTTTCCACCAACAATGGACATGAAATGTTCTTTCCTTGTTTGACAGCCTTGAGACTTTTTGTCCTCCATTTTCGCAAATTGGTTGCTCCTAGCAAAACTAGGTACTATGCTAACATTGTCTATTCATAATTGTTTATAATTTTTGTAGCAAAAACTGCAATATGCAATAGAGGTCATCTTGGTTGTAACATTTGGCTCTCAAGCAATCAATCAATCAATCCAATCAATCAATTAATAAATCAATCAATCATTCAAAACATCCAATGTTTACTTGTATATCATCTTTCTAAATGGCCTACACGGTAGTAATTAAAGAACAAATTAAGAACAATTCAGCCTCAACATTTCGGAAAAATTAAGAAGAGCCAGTCTGACGCTAAATTTTACTGGTTCTTATAAAAAGAAAAGAGTGTAGTTCATTATGAAATGAAAGAAAACTATACTTTGCTATGTCTACATTGTTATGGTGATGAAAAATCAGTTTTGATTTTCAGATGTATGCTGGTGGGAAATTGCTGTTTGCTGACTATATTTTCAATGGCTACGGTAATGCAAAGAGAGATCTCCTGAATCAGGTACGAAACTGATAAAATTAGTATTTTTATCAACATGAGCCCATGCAAATGGTCGATACTAGTCACTGAATGTTGTAATGGAAAAAGCGAAAATATGTCATTTGACTCAAAATTCTACTTTGTTTCAAAACACCATAAATTTGGTGTGCAATGCACTGATTTTTATATCCCAAAAATTATCGACTATTTCAAGTGCTTCTTCAGCAATTTGCCTGAGAGATTTTTGTCAAATACTAATTCCTAATATTTGCCTTTAGATTATGA
The DNA here is from genome assembly GCA_900291935.2 of Cassiopea xamachana. Classification (NCBI taxonomy): domain Eukaryota; kingdom Metazoa; phylum Cnidaria; class Scyphozoa; order Rhizostomeae; family Cassiopeidae; genus Cassiopea; species Cassiopea xamachana. The sequence goes on along the minus strand of OLMO02000003.1, from coordinate 305,667 downwards.
GAACACGCAAAGAGTCTGTAGCATGCAACGGTCTTGCTCAGGATTTTAGATTCACTACTGGACCTGAAGGACGTGAGCCAAGAACTGCTTGGGGTGGTGAAATAGAAGTTCCTATACCAGTTGATATTTATGCTAGCAAAAATGCTATGCATAGCTATGATGGGCTTCCTGCTTTAATACCAATTATTTTACAAGAAAGAGATAGGTACGTGCAACGTGACTTGTTTTAAAACATCATGACAGCCTAAATTTCTTCCAATGATAGCTAAAACGATCTAAAAACTTTATAATCGCTAAAATTATGGTGCAACTCTTTTACATAACTACAAAAGTTTTGCACGCTAGCTCTCTTTATTGTGAGGAATTTAAAGTATAATTATGTTAAGATCTTGTGCTATTGAAGAGTAACTTAGATATAGAGATCCCACTTTCAAAAACAATAAAATGTATGGCCTCTGAGATCAAAGGTACCCCCACCACAGTTCTATTCTGTAGACAATGTTTCAAGCTGGCCCCATAAACTATCCGTTGATCTTTAGAAATTTGGTACAGGGTTCATACAAAATCCTTTAACAACATTTCCAAAACTTTCCAAAGCCAAATAGCAAAATTTCAAAAACCATAAAACTCATTTTAATTTGCATTTTGAAACGCCATAATAATGGGAAAATGCTATTTTCAATGATACATTTTATAATTTTTGGTGGATTATGTTTTCTATTATAAATAGTTAAAATGAACAAACAATATCTACAAGTGTTAAATACAACACTAAGCTAAATTCATTTTAAGATATTTTTAGAATTTTTCCAAACAAAAATCCAAAACTTTACATAGCATTTTGAAAACCCTCTCTTTCCCAAAACTTTCCAGGTCCTAGAAAATGGAATTTTTAATGTCCATAACTTTCCAACACTTTCCAAAACCCATATGGACCCTGTTGGTAATTACTGTTCTATTATGGTTACAACCATATGATATAAAATCATAAAATACATTTCCTTACCTCCCACAGTATTCTAAGCTTAATAATTTGTTAATGTTGTTATTCAATCGGAGCTTGCTTGGCCATGTGCCAAGATAAGTCTATTCAGAAAAATACTCATTTCAAATTTTAGGTGCAAAATTCAAACCGGTTTGATGACATATAACAGAATATCAAATTTGCAGTACTGAATAGGATGTAAATATTAGTCAACATTTGGTCAATTTGCTTTTTATACAGATTTAATATAATTTAAGTATGGTTGGTAAGTGCAAGTTCACTTTGGTATGTCTACTCCACACAAATGTAGGAAAACTTCTTTAGAATCCTAACCACCATTCATACTTACTATGCACACATTGTAGTACAATAATTGTATATATTTAGTTAAAATATTAAGTGTTAAGTTATATAGTAAATTAGTGGTTTTTGATGTACACAAACATGAATTGGTAACATATAGCAAAGGGTGTTAGATAAACCCTAGCTACTCTTGTTGGCGATTAAAGTAAATTGGACTTTTCTCACAATAGACATATACCATACTGAACATATATAACAGTATCATATATTATACAACATTTGATAAAATAAATTACTTGCAAAGTAATGATATTGCTATTGTTTTATATGACGTTTTTCAAGAATTTCTTTAAGTTGACAGAAGAAAACTAACTTGTCTGATTTTCTTGGATATGACATGGTTCTTCCTGATGTTGATGGCATCACAAAAATCAGCTGAAATCAAAGTATGATCATATAAAAATATTAGTCATAAAATGATATTATGTGCATATATCCTATTTTGATTCTGCCAAAAGTGAGTACCTAACCAAAGAACATTGGTATTTTGCCAACTATTTTCTTTTTGCCTTACCTCTTGTACAATTAATTCAACATTTAACTTTACAGCATTTAACCCTTCAGAAATTCTTATAGAAATTAATCTTTCTTAACTTTCAGTGCTCCAGCAATTACATTCCTATAAGTTCCCGGCTTGCTAGAGTGTGGGATAACATTTCATCCCTCAAAATTGCAGGGTACTGTGTTTTCTCGCATTTTAAAACTATGTTTATTTATGCTGGTTGCAATGAAAATTTACAACTGATTATTACATGCAAGCAATTATAACTATTTTTGAGTTTTTGACCACATTTTACATAAGCATAAAGAAAATCTGTAGTAATACACTATTTGTTCCAGGATATCTTTCATTCTGCAACCCAACTTGACACTTTTTCTTTGAAAATATTTCATAAATTCCTGAAAAAATGAAGTGCTTAGTAAAAAATTCTTCTACTCATTTCTGCATTTATCTTGTAAATAAGAAAGTCATAAATACAATGACATAGATATTAGATAAATATGTAAAGTTAGATATTTAGAATTACATAATTGTGTATTTTCATGCTAAAGTAAAACAGTACAAAATGATGCCAACCTTTACCATTGAAGCAGACAATATGTGGACTAGTTGCAAGAACCTTTCTTGACATCTCAGCAACACCTTCTTTGATTTCTTTGCTGTTAATTGAAGAGCATAAATCAGAGATACTGGCAGGGACACACCACTGGGGTACATGGGGGCATATTAACTCAAATGCCAATGAACTTCAAGAAAAACTAATTATGATGCATGGAATTTAGCTTGCATTGGAAAATTTGACTGACTCATTATTGGCTATAGTTAAACACATTTTTCAGAATGTCCCCCAAGTGAAATTGTCTAGGCATCTCAGTAGGTGTAGGGAGAGTAGGCAGAAAATGGAAGTTCCCCCACAATGGTCAAAAAGAACCATTTGTTGTGCTCTTTCAGGATATGGTAAAAATTACAAAATGATAACTTTGGTGATGTCAGTCTTCTTTCCCACCCAATTTCAAACATCCAATGTTTTGCCTAAAATTCAAGTGCTCATAGAAGAAGTAAATCTGGCCTGATAAAGAAAATCTAAAAATCTAATGAAGTAATATATTTTGTAATGGTGACTTTAAACAGTGGCAGATCCACAGAAGTCCAGAGAAGAGAATTCAAATTTGGCATGCTACTAAATATATGATAACCCAGCCAAAGGGAACTGATCAGATTTTCTGTCAGGAAAGACAAGCAAGCCATAAAAAGTAGTTAAGCACTGCACTAGGAGCATGCTATTATTCTAGAATGGAACATTCAACTATATCAATAACATCAGTCAAATGCAATGTTTCTTCATTTATGTAAGTGTTTGCTATAGCACAGTTGTCTTTTAATCTAGAAATGTAGCATCAAATAAACAACATTATTCAGCTGTAGAATGGAGCAGTACCACTCAACTATGTTGATATACCATGTTAACAGCAGAAAAACAAGAGCAAAAAACTAAATCATACAAAAGCTGCATACTTGCTTAAATCACTAGATGATCTTGTAGTTCTTTCAACAATATTTGTTAGCCCAATTTTGTAATCCAAACACTTAAAGTCCTCTCTGAATGTCAACTTTTCAGGAATTAGACCTGATTCAAATAGGCAGGGCCCTGCAAAATTTGTGCTCCATTTAATTGCAGATAAAACAACAGTAAGCACTTGTGACATCGCAAACACTAAACAAGTTCAGTTGCATCAAAGTATAAAAAACAGGTACTTAAAGGCAGCCAACTACATGTTGTCAATTTACCTATGATAATAGATAAATGGATAGCAAGTAGCTTGTTGCCTTTAAGCATCTGCTTTTTTAGATTATCTAAACTGCATTATAAGTCAACTGTGGGCCAATAAATTACTACAAAGAAGTTTTAATTGTGAGATATTGAAAGAGCAGCCTGGCATTTTTATCTACATAAATACCAGTAAACACATCAGAATGTTGCTTCTAGTCTGGTGGTTGTATTTTGTAAACATGTACCTATTGGCAAAAGTTCAGCAATATGGTTTCAAAAGGTTTTGGTTGGTTGAGATTCCTGTCTCAGTGACAACTAAATACTCTTTCCAAACCTATTCCTGCTATGTATTTTATCAAACCAAATATGACATCATACAGCAGTTTCAAGGATGATAGTCATGTGGAAAGTGATGATGCATATTCTCTCAGGGTTTCGCCTAAGTGATAATTGCCTAGCAACAGAACAGCATGAGGATGATTTTTAAAAAAATTTGGTCTCATTGCTTGTTTTGTGCTGCATTTTCATACTCCATATAGCCAACAATTCATTGGTATTTTGCAGATGGAAAAAATCAAGGTTTATGACCAACTAATCACACTGGCATAAATGCGATATGTATATTTACATATCTATAATCGTAAACTAAATAAAATAAATTCTCACAAAAATGATTGTTATGGCCACTATAATGGTGACCCTTGTACGCTGACATCAATCCTGGATTAATTCCAACCTAAGGAAGAAAACAGGTCAATGATGTGAAAACACATCCTTGCTTTTTGAAAATCATAATTGTTGAGAGTCTGATCTGCATCAAAAAATTATATTTTTAAAACTCGAATGGGTTTTACCAATGCTCAGAGGTGAAATAAGTGTCTGGACTCCTCCAATTGGATGTCCATAACACATCTTTCAATTGGATTGGGGAACTCCTGAATCTCATAGATTGACTTATTTGTGGTCAACAACTTTTGGGGCTGACTGAAACTTTTTTGTGGGTGCTACACTCTACATAACCTATTGTCTACCCTAGTTGATAACATTGTATCTCAACAGACCATAGACTAAGTACTACGATCAGAGCCTCTTTTAAGCAAAACCAACTACTGGGGAAAATCTGAGTTTGGGGTCCAAGCCAGTACATAGAAAAAATAGCGCCATTGT
>OLMO02000003.1:269965-298317 GCA_900291935.2 Cassiopea xamachana | reverse complement strand
GTACAGCATATGTTGAAATAAAGGTATGTATCTATGTATGTACAGCATATGTTGAAATAAAGGTATGTATCTATGTATGTACAGCAATGTTTGTACATCTAGCAAACTAGTAGTATTTGATCATCATTGCCACCTTCACAGCATTTTCTTCACTAGACCCTTTTCCCCTATTGGGGCATGGTTTACCCTAATAGTACAACTGCTAGTCTCATCTTGCCACAAGATGAGACTAGCCGTTGCAATGGCTTGCAACATTGAAGTCACCAAAACAAATTGCCTTTCATGAGTTTTGCATGTACCATCTGTGTGTCTACCACAGAAATAAATGTTTCTTATTAGGGATCAGATGTTCTGGAAGTACTTGCAATTTCAATGATGATTTTCAGTGTATTTGTAACTACATTTTTGCATAGAACCCAAGAGTTTGGGCCTATTAGCCACTGGAAGGAAGTGTGCCATTGACAGATAGGCGTAATTTTCTCCTCCCCCATTAAAGCCCGCATGGGCCTTTCCCTGGAGTCAGTGGATCAACTCTCAGAAAATTTCTGAGCATAGTTGCAATGTGAGCCATAGAGCCTGCTTTTCATGGAAGATGCATGGCTGTACAATTTGCCACAGGTCCTCAACACTGCCTCAGTTTGGAATACCAGCAATGTGAATTGCAACTAGCTTAATGATAGTTATCACTCTGTGCCCACTCATCACCACAAAAAGTGCTTGCTTTCATCATCATCATCATCACTGCTACCACCATCAAAATCATTATTATTGAAAATAGTTCATTTTCAATTATGAGTACAAATGCAAATATATTTTATTTAACAAAAAATTCTTATATTGTTAGCTAGGATTTATGTACTCGATAATTTGTAGTCAACAATGCATTTATGCATAAGTGACATGAATAACAGATATTTATTTTGGGTGTATCTGTATGATATACTTAATTTGATCTAATGTGATTCTAGGTTGAAACAAGATTGGCAGGCACAAAAATATGGTTTGTTTGCTGTTGTTTTGTATGGTTCTATGGTGTTATTTAGTTGTTTGGAAGGGTGGAGAAAATTCCAGTTCTATAACTCCTTAATATGAAGGAACAAATACTGATAGAATGTTTCAGATAATTAGGCAAGCCAGGCCATACTGTTTTTTAGTGTTTTTGAATGTGTTTATTTCAAGGCCCAGAAACATACATATAAATATATATATATATAAATATATATATATATAGATATATATATATATAAATATATATATATATATACATATATATATATATATATATATAAATATATATATATATATATATATATATATATATATATATATATATATATATATATATATATATATATATATATATATATATATATATATATATATATATATATATATATATATATATATATATATATATATATATATATATATATATATATATATATATATATATAGACAGACAGACAGACAGACAGACAAACAGACAGACGGACAGATGGACAGACAGACATAGATAGATAGAAGAGATCACTTTCTTACTTTTAAATAAATAATGACAGGTTTTGCCTCTTCCTTACTTGCAAAAGTGATATATCACAGTAGTATCTGGTTTGTTGTTATAGTGTTGGTGATGAGCAGACATTGAGAGCTTGTGGACAGGTATATTTTTTGTTACTGTTAAATCTACAGCAACATGGCATGACATTTTATATGAAAACTGATCATCAAGTGAAATTTGAAAGCAGAACAACAGAAGCAACCTTTTATTTCAGATGCACTCTGCATACTCATGAAATTATAATTGTCATAAAAAATAATTCATGTAGATGGTAATGTTAATGAATTCACAGCTGGGTTTTTTAAATGTGCTGTTCCACACAGAATGTGTCATTCTAAAAAGATTTGTGCAGTTGTGATGACAGAACTGTGCAATTCAAAAGTTCACTATTTAGTGACCCAAGGGTGAAAGAAAGTAAAAGTGATGGATTTAGGTATGAAATGATAGGCAAAGCACAGCCAGAAATGGAAGTGCTGGAGGAAGTAACATTTATCTACCCATTTTTGCTAGAAGCAGGCAGTTCAATCCTATCTGTAGCCAGAACTTAATTCTTCAGCACAGCATCACTGGATTTCATGTGCAGTTCTAAATTTTTCTTAACAATACCTTGATTGAATTGAATTGGTTGAGTTTCTTGCATTCGCATTCCAGGGAAGTTTATCCAAATGCACTTTAAGTCCATCAACAGTCGTCAAATTTGCATTTTATTGTGATTCTGCATGTGAGCAAGTTGATGTTCCATTTTGGTACAGATTTGTCATAAGTGGAAATAACCGTGAGTCAAATACTGTTGTGGTATATTAGAAGTGTAAAAGTGCTATATTGGTATTACATTTAGATTGAAAATAATTGAAACCATGATACTCTCCTTGTAGGTCAATGACTTGTTTTTTTGTTGCAGAAGCTTACAACATTTCATAAAATAGTGATGCTAATAATGAGCTAATGTTGAATTGAAAAATTAAAAAATGCTTCCGTTTGAATGGCTCTTCTACTTCCCCATCCTTTCCATTATGATAGAAAATCTTGAAAATTTTGCATCGCGTATTAGATTGGGGATTTATAATTTTAAGGTTGAGTTTAAATGATGTCTAGTCCATAAGTCAATTCCATTTTTTCAGCTGAAAACTTGATCTATGCATAAAGGTATAGGAGAATTTCAAGGTTAGGGGGACTGTAAAATTTCTGCTTGAATGAATAAAGAGATCTGGAGAGTAGTCAGAAAATTTCCCTATTGTTCAGAATGTAGTGAATGTATCCTGAATGTAGCGGATTTGTGCCCACCTAATTGGAGCTGCAGTCCCCTGCTACCCAGGGGTGATTTCTAGGGGGAGCTCAGAGGGCGGAGCCCCCCTTGTTAAAATTTTTACTCAGTTTGGGGGGCTCAGCCCCCCTAAAACTCTTGCACTGGCTTGGCTTTTCAGAGTTTATTGGCCTTGCTTCCAAAGTGCTATGATCAATTGTGCACTGCTGTATGGTTATTGAGGCATTTCTTATTGTTGACTGTACTATATCAGTATTAAGCTAAATTATAATGTTTCAATCTTTGAAAACATGGACGAGGTTGTAGCTGGGCCACACCCAAACTATGGGTGTGGTTGTGCCTAGAGCCCACTTGTTAAAATTTTTAGAAATCACCACTGCTGCTACCCCTCTTCTATCTTTATATCTATACACAACAGACTATATCTTAAAATGCCTTAATAAAATAAAATGTCGTTAGAAATGGAAACATAGTTTCCAGCAGTAGTTTTTATGTTTTTTTAAAGGAAAATTTCATTTGCAAAATCTCAATCTAGTGGATCGCAAAAAGTTCTTATTGGCAAAGTCTCATTGTTTTGTTTTGCAATTTCGCTTTAAAGAGAGTTTGATAGGGTTGATTTGTGTTTTATTGCTAAGAAAGGGACTAGTAGCATATAAATTTCCTTAAATTTCCGTACTTATTATAGATTCTTATTGTATTCAAGCTAAATTCTCATTTAAAATTTCTGAAACGACTTCTATTTTTCTTCTTCCTAAAATCCTTGTTTTTTAAATAAACAGTGTAGGAAAGCCTATAGAAGGGTGCGTGATGAAGGGACCATCGTTGTAGAAGTAACAGTTTTGACCACAGCTATTAGAATTTTGCTGTGTACAGTTGAGAAGAAACAGTCATCAGACTTGTTATTGTGGGACCTTAATTTTTTATCTCCCATTTTAAAAAAGTTATCATCTGCATGCTTTTTTTCAAAAGTGAACAATTTCAAAGCATTTGCCAAAACATGTCTTTTTTCCATTTCTCCTTTTTCCAATCCTCTTTGGATTTGCTATTGATAATTACAAAGATAATGGTTTTTAATAATTTCTTAACAATTATCTTGTTAATCCTTTTCTTATGTGGTTATTCATTTTTTGAGGCATTTCGTTTATTTTGTTCCTATTTTCAATCTTTTCAGAAGTAGTGTTCGTTTTTGTATTTATAAGAATGTTGGAACGTTTTTTTTATATCTTTTACTCTATTTAAAACTTACGAAGTTATTAGTAAATTTGCGAATGCTTTTCAATTTTCATTATTAATAATACATATTATCAACATCTGTCCTAAGACTTTCCAGTTATTTTTATATTGATTTTGTGATAATGATAGTTAGTAAGTTATTTTTCTAATTTCACATAGAATTATCTGTTTGGCTTGTCTATCATATTGCAGCTTCAGATCAATGGTGTGAAGGAAGGCCAAGCGATGACTTTCCGTCTTCCCTTATATCACCTCCCACACATCTCCCAACAGCCTCAACGCCGAGAGACGCCAATGGTGCAAGTCATGGCAGTTTTAGTCTTTTATCACTTCTTGCAGTTTTATTAATCTCCATTTTATTCTTATCCAACTGATTGGAGCCTTTGTGCCATTTATTCATCAACCGTACGTAATCAGGTTTTCATTAAAATACAAAGCAGCCATAAACTACTAATTTTTGGAGATGGAGATGAACTAGATATAATTTCACAAAGATGAAGCAAACTTCTATTAGAAGAACTGTTTTCCACCCAGCTTCTAATCAGAACGAGGCTCCTGATTTAAAGTTTGGCATAATTGGCGGGAAGCAAGACAATATTTATGTTTTTAATGTGCAAAAATTAAGCTAAATGACTGTAGAATGTATTTCACAAAAGAATGAAAGTTTTGAAGTATCAAGTTCACTTGATTTTGTCACGAAGCTTGGTATCTGCGAGGCAGCTTTGCCATCGTATGAAAAATTAATTCATATGATATTTTATTGCAAGTAATTACATAATGTAATTGTTTTTATGATAATATAATTGTTTTTATGTTAATTTACTAGCTTTGTTGATAATATGTTGATAGAGTACTTGAATTATTTGCATTTTAGACCTATATAAGTTTTTCGCGTGCTCTTGAATTGAATTATTTGAATTGAATGTCTTCAAGCATAGAGATTTAACTGGAGCATTTTTAACATCCAAACTCGGGGGGCAAATGCCCCCTATTCCTCAAAATTGCCCCCTCAGTGAATGGAGTTTTGCCCCAGAAATTATCCCTTTTTCCACAAGCTTTACATTAGAACTCAAGAAATCGCCTTAGACTAATTGAATTGAATCGTGGCTCAAATTGTAACAGGAAGTGGTAAATATAAAATATAGAAATTTCTTATAAGCCATCTTGAAGGATGCCTTTTGTATAAAACAGATACAGCAGAATTTTCGAAGTGCTTTATCGTTAGTGGCAAGCATGATATTGGCAGATACATTTTTAGATTAAGTAAAAAGCACTTACACCAAAAACTTTCTTGGGTGCATTGCCCCCAGATCCCCTTTTTTAAGCGTGGTACAGCAACTATAGACATTACACTACTGGCTTCTTGAACTTATAAATGTATTTGCTAATACTTTGATTTAAATGTATTTGGTTTTTTGATACATCTGAATTTCCAATTAGAAATTGGATTAGCTCCTTTCGAAGTCATCTTTGATGGGATTTTGTACCAGAAAGTGCTCCTCCTATGGCTATGGATTTAGCAAGTTGCATCTCAATGCTGATCTTCTTATCATGATTTCTAACAAACGGGCAGACAGTTTCATATTCTTCTTCAAGTTTTCCAATCACAGAATATCTTTAGTGTCAGGGCAAACTTTGAAAAATTGATTTTTGTCTAATGCGAGTTTGTGTTTATGTTTGTCTTCGTAATTGGGAGAAGATTTAAAATAAGAAGTAAATTAGGCTGAATGTGGGATTATTAGAAGTTAATTTGATACAATTCCATCAGATAGTAAAATGCACTGTTGCTTTGGCATTCAATTCTTGTTAAGCCACTCGAGTGAGACGCGACACCACTCAAGTGTTTGTTATTGTATGGAAAAGGCCATGACACTCAGTCAATTTTAATTCATGCGCATTATACCAGCGATCTACTGTTTGTTTTGTGATTGTTTCCTAAATGCTCCTTTTCTGCAATGTACACACATTTCTCTATTGCTCTATAAAACTGTTTGTTTTGCTTGTAGTTTGTCATGAATTGGTACGCTCTGCTCCGAATCTTGTGATGCATGCTATCCCAGCATGCATATCGTTTCAGCAGGTTCTTCTGTATCGCATTCCAACACTAAATTCCTTGTTCAGCAAGTGCATGGACAAGCAGAATGTACTGGGGTTGCTGCAGTTCAGGAAGGAAAGTTAAGGTTTGCTTCAGTTCACTGTTTTTCTAAGTTATGGCGTCTGTTGCCTCAGCTTCGTTTATTGTGATGCAAAATAAGATTCCTTGTATCTGAGAGTGTAGTGGAAATCTTGGACCTTCGAGAGTGGTAGTTGTGTTTGAGCGTTCTCATCTAAGGTTACACTCGAGAGAAGAAATTTTCACCAGCTGCATTTAAAGGAAGTGATTTTGCTATCGTAATGTTATCTCCATGCAAATTTCTATTGGTGAATCCCGCTGAGATTTTGTTTGATCAGCGACGCGATTTATAGCAAGATATTTCTAATATAATTGTTATCATCATAGTCATCAATATCATTGAATCATCGTTATCATTGTAATCATGGTTATCATTGTAATCATCGTTATCACAGTCATCATATCCATAACTATTTCTAGCACGATTTCTACACTGCTTTCATCATCATCATTGTCACCATCATTTTCATTGTCTCTCGTTTCCCATTTGCCCCCGAAGGGGGTCTAGGACTGACCCTGGGGTAAGGCTTTGCCTGTCATTTGTTTAAAAGAGATGATCGAGTCGGCTACCTTCAATCCACTCTGTTACTCCAACAATTACTTGGCAGAGCTGTAGCATAAGCCATTGAGCATGCTTTTCACTGAAGGGGCCTGGTTGGACAGTTTGCCTAAGGTCATCAACATCTGCCCAAATTCTGAATATCTGCGAGATAGATCACTATCAAATTAATGCTAGTTGTCTCTCTGTGCCCGCTTGCCACCACTTAAGGTCTCCAACCATGGGCTAGCCTGTCAGCATCATCATCATCATCATCATTGTCATCATCATCATCATCATTGTCATCATCATCATCATCATCATCATCATCATCATCATCATCATCATCATCATCATCATCATCATCATCATCATCATCATCATCATCATCATCATCATCATCATCATCATCATCATCATCATCATTTTCATTGTCATTGTCATTGTCAATGCCATCATCATGTTTTTCTTCTCTCGTTTACTATATTACTATGTAAACAGCAATCAGTCCCATTTACACTTCTTGCAATGATGTTCGTCCAATCTCAAGTCCTGTTTGAAGAATGCAGCATTTCGATACTGTGGCATTCTCACATGGTAAAATGTGATGTTTTGAATTGCCGATGAGCTAATGAATTTTGAGAGTATTATCTAATGCATTGAACTGTCTTGCATTATCGAATAGATTATGTATGACTAAAATATTGCCCTTCACATCGATTTCTTCGAAGGCTTTCCATACCTTTGCATGAGCACATTATCTGCTTACGTATTTCTGTTAGATTTAACTCCTAAAGACCATTTCGAGGTATTTTGCTTGACTCTGTGTTGCTTTTTAGGAGCTACGGTGATTTAATTTACCAACATGGATTCTACCAACGCATCGTCAAGGACATTAAGTCGTAATGCTCCCTCTTTGATGCATTCGATGACGTGGACTGAACAAGAATTTCATGACAAGTAAGTAATTGACAAAAGAGAAATTTCATTAATTCGTGTTCGACAGAGTTGTATGTTACATATACATGTATATGCATGTGGAGTTGAAAGACTATGACTATATAGTTGACCCATACAAAGCTCTGTGGTTAGAAACACAGGTTTGAACCTGCCTGTCACAAAGATGTATGTAGCATTTTTTCGAACATGCATCAAAGGGGCAGGGGTGACTTCCAGGGGTCTCAGGGGGCGGAGCCCCCTTGTTAAAATTTCTGCTCATTTTGGGGGGCTCAGCTCCCCTAACACTCTTGCATTGGCTTGGCTTTTCAGAGTTTATTGGACTTGCTTCCAAAGTGCTATGATCAATTGTGCACTGCTATATGGTTATTGAGGCATTTCTTATTGGTGATTATATTATATCAGTATTAAACTAAATGATCTTCTTTCTATCTTCAAAAATAAGGGCGCGGTTGTAGCTGGGCCACACCCAAACTATGGGCGTGGTTGTGTTTAGAGCCCCCTTGTTAAAATATTTGGAAGTCGCCACTGCAAAGGGGTTGATTGGCAAACAGGCTGAAATGGCTCTAATTATTTGCAATCATTTTATGAAATTTCCGGCTGTAAGTTCGCATTTAATGAAGGTTTGTGTATGTGGCTTTTTACTGCTAGTAGAATATAAGACAGCAATTATCATTATTATCAATTTGCATTGGTAGGCCTAATACACCCTTTGTGATTATAGAATGAATGAACTTTATAAGAATACTAATGCTCAGAAGCGCTGAAATTTAATAATAATTGATGAATAATGCAAGGCTTACGCTTCATCAAGACTTTTAGTACTGTTTGTAGATTAATGTTTACACTAGCGATATAATGTATATTATTCTGTTCATTTTTTGATATGCGTTATTAAGAAGTACAACATCAACAAAGATTGGAATAAATTCCCTTGATTTTTAGCATGTTACACCTTCGATACTTAAGAACAATTGATGAATAAAATTAGGCTCAAAACCAGAAAATTTAAGAATTTTGATTCTCAGTAAAAAGCCAGGTGTTCTTATAAAAAAGTTTGTATGCAACATGAGATTTTATTTGTCAAAAATAGGAGATCACACATGACGTCAAACTCTAGAGGAAGCTGAAAAGGTCAGTGTGGGAAGAGAATAAAGTGGTTTTACCTGCCCTTTGCGGTTGCAAAATGATGGCAGTTCTATTAGGTATATCCATTGTCCACTGTCATCTGAGGATAAACTCTTTGCACAGATTACAATACAGGTTCAAGGCATGTTTTCTTTGGTCAAATAGTTGGAACAAGTTTGGTGCCGGCTTCCTCATTTTTAACTTTTGGAACTTGAAAGCTGTGTAGGAAAATACAAAAAGAGGTCAAAAACTATAAGTATAAGCAGCATCTTGTGGTGCAGATTTGAGAATGTAAAATTGACTCATGGCCAGACCGGGGATGGTGCTACTGGGGATACGGGGGGCTGGGGATACCCCATTGGCACCTTGTTTTTTGAAGATTCCAATGCACCATCGGTACTTTCGTAGCCTGTACTTCAATATTTTAAGTCAATCGGAAGGCTGTGGTCAGCTAAAATATTCTCGCCTTGACTTCATTTGACCCCCTAAAAATTCTTCCCAGACGCCCGATTATGCATGGAAAGTGTCTATAGACATTTGTGCCGTGTAAAGGTACAGTTACGCAATGGCCAGCATGTCAAAGTCTTTGTTTATAGACATTGGAAGTGAATAACTGCAAGTTAGCCCATGCAGAGAATTACTTATTTTGTGGTTTGTAAAACAATGCACTACTTTCTCCATTTTACAGCCATTATGCATGACAAGAACCACATTGAAAATATTAATGCAGAATATAAAACCATTTGTTTGAAGCAGATAGTTTGTGGTTTAATCCCACGTCGAATGACTTAAAATGAATCTATGGATTTAGTGAAGGATATAAGAAGTTTAATATGGTTGTAGAGTAACATTGTATTTTTTTGGTCCTCAGCTGGATATAAGTGGCTGATTTGATAACAGTGTTTTTCATTTATAAAAAGTAAATTTGCGTTTGAAGGCATGTGATATAAGGGATCATCAGCTTTTGGGAGTCATAGGACGCAAATTGCATGTCACAATTTACAATCGTTACCAGGGTCCTTCCCAGAGGTTTCCTGTTAGGGGATGTAGGACTTGAATTTCTCGAAGATGGGCGTTGCTTCTACCGTTCTGTTATTTCGCAACATCAAAGTCTTAGAGACTACTAAAAATAATTGCGAACAGAAATGGCAAATACTACAGATATGGCTCTACCTCTTTGCTGAGCCTCGATCAGGGGTGGCACGAGGGGAGGGCTAGGGGGTTATAGCCCCCTTCGGAACATGCTAGCCCCCCGACAGAAGGTGAAAACTATCTCTTTGGAGATTTCTGATGTTTATAGTACCCTGAAGACCGCACCCTCGTCGGAGGATCCAACCCCCGTCGGAACATTCGGAATGTTCCGACGGGGGTTGGCTCTTTTGACGCCACCCCTGGCCTCAATACTCTAAGATTTTTCTGGTTTTGAACCTTAAATTATTTCTATGTGCTAAAAGTGCAACTTTCACCTGAAAATCAAAGGAATATATTCACATCTTTGTTGATATCTTATCTCATCACAAAGTAAAATTAAAATGGAACAGAGGGAAAATATTGTTTCAAAAGCGTAAAAGCTTATTACAAACGGTGATATAACCGGAGTGCACAAAATTCTAATTTCAGAAGCTTAAACCTGATAGTGTGCTTAAGTTAGTTTTGAAATTCAGCCATTCTTCATCTTTCTTAAAAAAATTGCTCTTACATACCGAAAGTGTTTATTGCGCACAGCAGACGTTGAAAGAACGGGTCGGAAAGTGATGGAAAACCTCTACTGTAGATAAACTTTCATTTTGTCAGAAAATATCCTATTTCATCGATAAATAATCATGTTCTTTTCAAATGTAACATGAAAATGAATATTCGTCACATTTGTGTTGGAAAATCTATATTGCTTGCCTCCCAAGAGTTATAGCCTACTTTGCTTTATGTAATCGCTGGTCTTATTAGATAGTAAGAACAAGTGGATGTAACGGATCATTGCTGTTTTTAATGATCCTCTAATGAGATAACTAATGACATATACCGCCCACCAATCCAGATACATGAATTGCATCACATGATTACTCGATGATTCAAAGCAATTCTGTTGAAATGAATAGCTGCATGAATAATGCTTTGATTATGCGTCATATTTCTCGATAGCTACTGTATTGACTTGGCAGCTATATTTGGAACGTACCCTCGTATTGAAATTGCATCATTGAAGATCCTTAAGTAGTATGACATTTGATATTTGCCTGTACTCATTTAAATTATTGTGAAACAACGAAGAACAGAAGGATTAGCGCACTTGTAAAAACAATTATGGTGCCTGCTCTGACGCTCGAAGTCACATTTGGAAAGTAGGAGGTAATATTACAATTTTAAACCTTAATGTTCAATGATAGATTCTATGCAAGGGACGTGTTCAGTTGCTTTTTTATGTTGTTGTTTACGTTACAAGGATGAGCTTCTATTAGGCCCTACAGAAGGACATTGGGTTTATTTTTAGTACAGATAAACACAATTGATCATTTCTCTTTTTTCCCGTCTTTTCAAGGGTAAGACGTGCAGCCAGGAGAAATACGGTACATTCTAAAAGTCACATGTTCAAAATGAATGATGAAGAGGATTGCGGAAATGGTAAATATTGTACAATACTTTTTTCTGCAAACTCTCTCAAGGTATCACTGACCTCAGCTAGATTTTTCCACACGCTCAACCTTGGGTTCAAAAACAAAACGGTGATTTTGATTGTCATTATTTCTTCAGTAGGTTCTCTACGGTTCATTTTCCGGAAATTTGTTATGTTTTGTTATATGTTTTGTTATATGTTTTTGAACAGCAAAGCTATTGTTAAAGGTTTGAATGTTATAGTTCATTTTGGGCAACTATAGATATATTTTCCTGCGTACCATCATAGCGTCAAATGAGTTGAGGTTACTGGCATACATTTGGGATAGACAACCTGCGGGCCATATCTGGCCCACAAGCAGATAGTCCTTCCTCCATTAGATTCTAGAATGTGTGTGCACATGCCACACTTTGAAGACTGGATACTAAGATCAGAAATTGAAATAATATTTGGAATTCTATTTTCTAATTTTACACTTGAAGTGCACAAGTTTAAAGTACACACTTGCACACTTAAAATTTTCATTATGTACACCATTGATCTTGAAAAAATAGGAGATACTATCATAGTTGTAAACTATTGAATGCCATTTCAGTTTCTGTTAAAATAGACCAACTTTTGGCTTTTGTTGAATACTAATAATAGTCACCATCATCATGATCATCACCAAGTCATCATCATGATCATCACCAAATCATCATCATGATCATCAGCAAGTCATCATCATCAGTTGTGTACACAATAGACACTACACATCTTTCCATGTGTTATGCATTTGCCAACCCTAGCAGTTTTTGTTTCTTTATTGAAAATTATTTAGAGGTTGGAAGCTGTTTTGAGCATGTTTTGTATTTAAGTTATTGTGGACTGAGTCAATCTTCTTGGCACTTGCTTTTCTCTTGTATGTCATATTGGACAAGCATATTTAGACACCTGCCCAGTTGTATTTGCAATGCTGTACACAGCAGTGTGTTGTATTGAAAAAGCTGAATCATTGTCAGGAGTTGAATACTATCAATAAAAAATTTAGCTTCCCATGGTGTGGCCAGAGCTATTAAAGCATTTTTTTAAACATGAACATCTATTGTAATAGCAACAGCAATGTGTTGTGAGTAACTTGGGTGCAAGATATGACCAATGGCTATGACCTTATCACCATGAATGTTGTTGTTGTTGTTGTTTTAGCAACTATGCCATAAAATAATTTCAATGGAGCAGTGGCAGACTGGCTGAATTTTTCCTCCCGGGACCAGTGTAACCAATCCAGCCCCCCATGAATTCTGGAAAGCAAACTTCTGATAGATCCATAATTTTAATATCAATTCTTTCATGTGCACATTGCAAAGTTCTCCTTATTCAGAATTTAACATTTTCTTTACTTCGTGCTGCTGGCCAGTTGGGCATCTTAAATGTTCAGAGGTTTTGTATCTCTTCTAGTTTTGTTGTGAAAAGTTTCATCCCCCATTGAGAAATAGCTGAAACACTTCATACCATAGTTGCTATTTACAGAATTAAGTGTTGATTTATGTACTCTGTAGGCACTTAAATGTAGCTTCCTTCATTGCTGTTTTAACTTAATCTACCAGAAAGGTTTTCTCCAAAATTGTCCTTTTCTTGCTTCTCAAAAATTTTCGCTAGCAAGCGTCATACCCCCAATTGCCCTCTAAAAATGACTGGCTCCTATAAGCGTAGACTTTTCCGCTTTCCACAATTGCTGATCAAGTGCTATCAGATAATTTCAACTGCAAATCAATTTGAAATTCCCCACGCCATTTAAATGATTAATTGAGGCAGAAATAGCTGTTACGTGTGATTCATTGCTTGGTTTGGAAACGAACTATTCGTATAAGAGCAAATATGCAAAAACCATGGCAATGGTAACGCTTTGAATCAAAGTTGAATGTCTTAAATAGCAACTGCCTGAATATGACATCAATACGTAGAGTACAATTGTTTAACATTGGTAGACTAGGATTCAAAGTGTGTTAGCGAACTGGGCATGAGTCAAGCAGATAATGTGTAAACAACAGGTGCTTGAATGACACATGAAGAAATCTGCTTTTATGATTATATTTTACCACCTGTTGGCTTCGATACTTGCCTGCTCCTTTCGTTTTTATTTTAACATGATCAGCTCTTTTTTTCACGTAAATTAATAATATTGTGGATAGCTTTATTTCTTATTCATAATTAACTTTGTTATTAATTTGCATCTTCAGGATTTTTCTAGCTTTGATTTGCCTCTTTACACCGCAAAAATGCCTATCAAAACCCCCTGGCTTTTGTGGTTTGATAAGATAAAAGGCTTCTCTTCGTTATCAGTAGCTATAGAGATCTGTCTGCCTTAAAACTGCTACGATTCACTTGCCACATAAGTTTTTGTCAGTATGGCTACAAGAAAACGAGCTGTTCTTGTTAAAGTCACTTCAGGAGCAGTTAGAAAGGAAAGTGTCAGTTCTAAAATTTTAAACCAAAGTGAGTTCAATTCGTGTGATATATCATTTTTGTTTATCAATCTTAAATTCAATTGCCACATTTTCATCTTCATGCCTGGATAGAAGGTTAATATGCACACTTTGTTTGTTTTATTTCGAGGAGAAGTTTTTTTGCAAGTCTTTTAACCCTAAAAATCGCAAGTAAATGAAATTTTGCAGTTTTCAAATGAGCACCTTATGCAGTGCCAGCTTTTCAAGATCCTTATTAGCAAACTTTTGCATTTCTACCAAGTGTGAAAAAACGACGAACAACTTCTGCTATGCAAAATCAATCTTTTATGATCGACAATTTAAGCAGCATGTGTTACGAAAAAGCTATTTTTGATTGTTTGTCTTTGGATTTTTTTTTTTAAATCTTTCGAGGCAACGACACCATAAGATGGATACATTTTCGTTGTCTGCCATGGTTTTAGGACGGTCAAGTAGGGTCTTTTTGGTGCAATAGAGTTTTAAGCTTATGGCATTCACCTCAGAGAAGCTTTATGTTAAAAATTCGAAATTGGGATATTTATCAGTTATTGTTCTTTTGCTTCAGCTGAAATTCGAATGATATAACAACATTCGAATGTTATAACAACATTGGAACTATGAGGAGGGGATTATATGTGAACCATAGATCAGCATGTACTGTGTGCGATGTGCAATTTTCAAAGTTTCTTTTTTTTAAAGTCCGTGTGTTAATGATATTTTGTTATGAGTTTTTAAGATCTGATGACATGCTCAGAAGTTCTTGTATCTTTAACTTATTGATAACCATCTTTCATCCGAATTTTGGATGCTGACAGAATTGTTATGTTTTTCTCGCTCTACCTTCAAAGGTGCTTTGACTTTTCTGCAGCTTATTTTCTTCGTGCCAGGTCTTGTGATTCTAAACCTGATGAAAAATGTATAACCTGTCCATGACTCACCGCAAGGATCCATTTTGTTATAGCTTGACTTTGACCTCGAACGGAAATTTACTAATTTTTCATGGTGTATTAAGCCTGTTTAGCCAGTCCTTAAATTAGGTAAAATTAATAAAAGTAATGATTGAAGACAAAAATTGCAAATTATTTCCGTGTGCTTGACATCTCATGTATTATTCATGTTGGAGTGCTAGAGCTCCTCGCCAGACGGCATCCTTCGTAAAACGCGGGAAATGTATTCCCTATGCCACTCACTACTTTTCCCGTGCACACGCCGTAATTTGTTGAAAGTACCAAGCAGTAAGCGCGCCATAATTTTTCTCAAAGTGACCTTTCCTGCACATAAATCAAACTGGACTACACGTATCTTTCAGTTTCTTCTACAAGTATCTTTCAGTTTCTTCTACACGTATCTTTCAGTTTTTCTGCAGTATTTCTGAAGTCTTTTTGGGAAATGAGATCATTACTAAATTGGTTACTGTGTGAAACTTTTTTGGGCCTACCTGTTAATACGAATGTACCATCACCCATTCCCAAAACTATTATCTGCACATAATGGGGCCGATAGAGTCCATAGATGACTAACTTGTTTGCATGACAATTGAAACGAAGAATATTGTCTCAGTTTTACTTTGTGATGAAACCAGTCTGATGACATAATATTCTAAACATGCGTAGTAGAGTAATTTATGGTGATTTATTGCTATCAGTTGGAACGTCCTTTTGTGGTGCATTGAAATTGTTAGAATCATTTGGAAACGCATGCTACAACTTCAAGTTAGGTTTGATCTAGAAGACGAAATATAGAAGAGTGAGAAATGTTTAGAACTGCGAGTATTCAGAATTTTCTTGGAAGGATGAGGTCAAGGAGAAATGGTAGGATAATAATTGTGCTATTTGCAGAGTGAGTGAAATTGGTTGAAATTGATATAGTCCAAGTGAAAATCCTCACTATTTACAACTCAGATAATGATGTTTTCGTGATTAGAATATTAGTCATTAAGCAAATTGGTTGTGGTATTTCAGTTAGTTTTTCTTTATGTCAGTGATTTAGTCATTCTAAGTAATCTTTTATAGGATAACTTAAAGAAGAAGGTGGTAAACATACTTATATGCCCATCTCCTACGTTGTTGATGTTCGTTGTGGCATACTTTTACTGTTTCGATGCGTTAGAGAATATTAAAGTGTGTTATTAGCAAGCAAGCGTAACTATGCAATTTTTCCATGAGACAACATTCGCCTCAAATATTTTATTAGAAACCACGGATAACACCACTTTTTATTGTTCACTGCTTGCTTACATATTTGCGAAATTTTTGAACGAAGAATATAATCGTCTTTCCTGACATGAATGTTATGTACCATTTTGAAGTAATGTACTAAATAGATTTGGAGAGGGCAATGATTGCTGTAAGATATAATATGATGAATTTCCATGAGGATACCTGATGACTTGTGTTAAGCAAAAGAAAAACATGTTTTGTTGTGTGAAAACTCAACATACCGCAAATTATAGAAATTAAGAAGAGCATATTGCTGTAAAATACTCGTTTTTGTCTTTAATATTCGCTGAATTTTTTAAGCGTTTTGTTATACGAGTGAGTGAAGGCAATCAGCTTTAATTTTTGTCTTAGCATCTGGCATGCGTAACAAATAGGCCTTAACAGGCCCAAAGAGTGTCCGCTTTGTAGTTTATCTTACCTGGTATTTATCCCGTTTGGTGTGTTGCTGTTCTTAATTGTTTTGTGGTTAATGTCAGTAAATATTCATCAGTGCATCAAATAGAACTCAAATGTATATCAAAGAGGTATGATGTCAGTTGCTTATGGAAGGAATCACTTCCACTCCTGGAGCGGTGCGTAAATTGGTGGAATTCCGCGCATGCATTTTCCATGAAAGTTGTGTTATTTGCGCGAATGTAAACTCTGTGATGTTCCTATATCTATGATGCTACAGTACTTTCTGCATCACAAGGTCACAGTACGTAACTTCAAAAGAAAAGACAGTCAATGTGGCAGAATCCTTCGCTTTAGAGACCTCCAGTCATCCGCCTATTTATCGAAGCAAACCATGCTTTGAAACATTATGTTGGACTTTCATAAATTACAATTTTTCCATTAATTACACTTTTTCATTCCATAGCATTTGGTATATCTCTTGGCAGGATTAATCTTCAATAGAAATATGCAGCAATACGACGATATAAGATAGTTGGAGGGGGTGGGGTGGGATACATGGTAGTTTGAAGGTAGCCATTTTAGTCCTAAATTCATCTATTTGTGTTTTAGATTCCATACAGAGTCATGGACCAACAATTAAAGATCAAGAACACGTAATGCGCTTTTCGTTATATTTTGCCGAAGTTTTAAAGTTTGTTTTGAGTTTCCTTGGTTTTTCTTTGTCAAAAATGGCTAATACTGTCAAGTAATTAACCGTACTCTTGACAACATAAAGTTATGAACCTTTTGTATTATTCTTGAACAGATGGTACAAGACCTCAAGAAAGAGAATTTCGATTTGAAGTTGCGGCTGTACATGGAACAGAAGCAAAATGAGGTACTGTTTTTGAGATTATTATCATTTTCAACGTTTTTAATTGATAATGGTTGTGTCCTCTTCAGTTTTATAAAGAACATATTTTATATTCAAGACTCATGCTACAATGATTGAGAATATGTTGAAAGATGCTGTAAATTTGAGTTAAATGCGTACCCGCTCTTTCAAGAATTTCAAATTTTGTGGTGCAAAAAGGTTACTCAATGTAGCAAGGGTTTTTCGTATTCCAAGATGGCGGTATCTGCCACATTTAGACCAGTCGATGTGAAAGCCTTGTATTGTGATAGTTAAATGTGAACACAACGGCTAGCAAGAAGAACTTGTTATTTACTCAGATTTGAAGTAGGAAATAGGATGGTCATCATATATTCAATTCACTGAATTGGAAAAATGTAGATAAAGCGAATGGATTTGAGCAAAATTTCTACGTTGTGCACATTGATATTTCACTGACAGTTTTTTTGTCTGAATAATTCTTTGTCTTAATAACTACTATATTCTTTAGTCTTTATCCAGCAATTGTCCATTGTTCTCAAATAACAATACAAATTTCTTTTCATGAAGACTATGGGGAAGACAATGCGATTTTCTGCGTGATTTGATAATTTCAAATTCTTTGTTCTAAGCTCTTATCCTAATATTACCGCATTAACTCCACAAGTTCATTTTAACTCATTCTCCTTGTTAAGTATTCCCTTCTCAATGTTAATTCCATATCTGCAGTCATTAAGATTCTTGCTCTTCAATTGCGGCGAATTGTATTCTGGGACATTTCGTAGCATAATACCATATTATCATTTTGAAGTAAAGCCACAAATTGGGATTTTGTCATACGTCTCTGGTATGTTGATAGTGAAGCTTTTGGTAGCCTCCTATGCAGGATGGGCTTCACTGTAATCCATGGGGCTCCATGTTATATGCGTTCATATTGCCGGATGAAAGATAATTAATAGACAGCTAAGTCCATGACGTCATATACGAAGGCTTGTGCCTCTTTAGTGAATTTCGCTGCTTTTGCCAATGTCATCAGCGCTTTTTACGTTTGATTTTTGCAGACTTCAACAAGCAAAATCGAGGAATATGAACAGCAAATTACGCAACTGCTGGACAAACTGGAGGAGTCAAGTAGAATGTCAAAACTGTATGAGAAAGAACTTAAAGATACTAGAGTAAGGGAAAAAACACTAATTACAAAGCAAAAAAGGCTAGAAGTGAAATGTGCGGAACAAGACGAAAAGATACATAATTTATCACTGGATGTGTCACGACTTCAGTCAATGAGCATGCAGGACTTATCAAGTGTAAAACAAAGCACCCCGCTCAGGCATGCTCAGTCGGAATACAGGTTAAAGCCTCATAGTGAAGACGAGTTTGATGTGAGTGAAGACGAAGCCAGCGAAGGGTATGTTAATGAAGATAGCAAGCCGTTTTCATCTGTTCGACCAATCATAAGAGGGCAATCAATGGACTCGAATGGTGCATATGAGGAGGAGGCTGATGACGATGAGACAAAAGACCCAACGACATCAGGGGTGGATGAGGGCCAAAGTTTATCAATCAATCAAAGGCACAACTCTGCTAGAAGTTATACTAGTCAATACACGCCCGTCAAAAATTTTTACAGGTATGAAAATACGGATGGAAAGCCTGTTGCTACGACATTGCCAAGGCTAGCTACTGACATTGATAATATTGGAATTGTGCGGCCCAACAATTCAAGAATTGGAATCGAGGCTACTATTGATACCTATATTCCAGACATGGCAGAACGAAAGGCCAAGAAAAAGAAAAAGGGACTGATGAAGATATTTCGATTATGTGGAGGAGGGAAATCTTCGAGCGTACAAAGAAATAACAGCGTATATCAGAAAACAAACATAACAGCGAGGCCTTTGATGGAGGCGAAACCTTTTCCAGAAGAGAGGTTGCTCGAAGTGAATCACAGGCTTTGATTATGCATTGTTGTGATTGCTACACATCTTGATTGGTGATGATGATGCGGAGGAGATCAAAAACACGTTATATTCAACAATTGAAAAATAATTATGAGGGCAGTATTATATCCTTGGCGATTATCAGATGGTTACTTTTCCTTTTTAAAGATTTTTCTCCCTGAAGTGTAGTTTGAAATTATCGATTGGGTTTTCTGGAGGTCCATACCATTTTCGTTTGTGTGGGAATCCCACAGAAATATCAACCCATTTGCCATTAAGTTCTGGGATGTAAATATATGTTAACTATTCACACTATTTTAGAATTTGTTTATAATTTAAAGTTAAGTAAATTTTGAGTGAGTTAATGGAATTAGAAACTTATTTGAAGCAGGGAAACGTCATTTAATGAAACCAGAAATCCAAGCAAACTGATAAACAAATTGTCATTTAAATTGTGGCCAATCCTTTACGTTTCAGGTGCGGAAAATAATATTTTTACGTTTAGATTTTAAAAATTATTAACGCGTTGTATAAGTCGTGTGCTAATTTTTATTTTTGACCATACTTAGGTTTTTCATAATGAATTTCAAATTTTATTGTAATTAATTTATGTAGATATTATGGAAGTTTGGGATTTGCTGCGTTGTAGCATTATTGATCTAATAATTTTGATATATTTCATCTGCCGCTTTCACAATTTTTAGGTTTACTCTCTCATGTTATGCACATTGAAATAGGAAGTATTATTCGCTTTTTTATGTGATAGTTTTAAAGACATTGAAGGCCGTACTTACTTTGAACCTCCAAAGGACTAGGATGGCTTTTGCAGTACATTGAAAGTGCTTTTGTTCTTCAATCAGGACGAAGTATCTACTATAAGTTTTAATTACATCAAATTTGAGCCCGACCTTTATCAGGATTATTGAAAGTAGGAACATCGATCATAGATATTACATCTAGTCACGTGATGCTACCTGTATATTTCATTTTGCTGAGAAGATGTAGATGTGATAGAGCATTAGCACTTATAGCGAAGTACCATTGTAAGTTAAAATTCAACATATCTTGAAGTTAATTAGCAAGTTTGTATTTGGTTGTTTTGAAGAGAACAATCAGAATATGTGTTTGTAATTCACCTCTGTTACTTTAGGATTGTAATTGCGTGTTTACCCTCCCCCCCCCCGAATTCTTACGCATATGATAATGAAGTAACAATATAGCACTTGTACGAATTTCACAAATTAAGGTTTATTTGTGTATAGTTGATTTACTATATCTCTATTATGATTAATATCTTCATTGTAGAGTTTAAAATGGATATTTGTAACTGAAATTGGTAATTTCACTTGCTTAAGAATTGTACATTGTGGACATGTTTCGGATAACTTTGTCAAATATTTCAATGGATAATATTGCAAGCATCTAATAAATTAAAGTTTATGATTCAAATCTTGTCTTGTTTTGCAAAATTAACACTATTACGTAATATGTATTGTTTGTGGAACTGTCAAAGATGCCGTTGTTGTTGTACTTGGCATGGCAGCAAAAGGGCGCATTCGCATTACCCCAGGGGGCTGTGCTTATCATCTTGTCCTGCGAGGTATTTCAGAGGGTCAAGACTAAACTCACCCTTAATTTTCTTGACTGCATTACCCCCGGAAATATTATACTGTTGTTGAAAAGCACATCCCTTCCTACGCTAGCTATACTCCTAACCTTGTAGCCATGGATGGCGTCAGGAATGTTCCGACGGGGGCTGACGTACGAAGGGGCTAAAATACGGATAGCACGGTACTGTAAATGGAAAAAGCCTCCGAATAAAGAGTTTTTAACTTTCCACGGGGGGCTAGCATGTTGTGACGGGACGGAGCTGGGCAAACCGAGGTTGGTTGGTCCATGCAGCTGTGGAGGAGGTAGCCTGTTATTTTCCAAGTTGGTTGCTCAGATGGTATCCTTGGCAACGGCAGTGAAATGGCTTTTGAGAAAAATGAGATTCATAATATTAGATGTTTATGAAAGTTCTTCTTGACAAGCAAACCATTATGTTTTATTGCTATCGAATATATTATGTATTGATTTATTCGTAAAGAAGTCTAATTAAAATCAAAAGTGAACTCTACTTCATTTTGGAAAGAGGGTTTATGTTCCCGAAGTAATTTCCTTGTGTGATCAGTCATGGGCAGGAGGAGAGTTCTTAAGGAAGAGGGAGAACACGAAGTAACTATATCTATCACAATTGCAAAAGCATCAGAAACAGGTAAGTAGCTAATGTACAGCCTTTGTACTTCATTTTACGGGATTTTTGGTCCTTACTTGGCTTGAGTATACCAATATTCAATGTTATATTGCAACTGCACGTATAAGAACAAGGCGCCCCATTAGTGACTTCAAGGAGAGTGAGAAGAACACAACTCTATATCGATATATTATTATCAAATTTACAACATTTAGACGGTTTGCATATTTTAGACTTTACTAAACAGTGACCATAATTCGTCAAAAAGTATTGTAGTGAGCAAGAGTAGGTTTTATATAACAGTAGACTTTATTAAACTCCTGTTTATCAACTGCTTTTACAGACTTTGGCAACTTTAATGTCAGTACAAGTAAGAAAGGCAAGGTGATCGAAGCCCCAAAAGCTCAGAGCTATTTCCATTGCTCGTATAAACTTCTCCCAGATGAAAAAGAAAATGTGAAAACTGATGTTGTAACATTTGGTGTTGCTGCAAAGTTGTATACTGATCATGATACTAGAGTCCTGAGGCCATGGATATGTGGAGAAAAAACTTGGGTTGCATGGACAAATGTGTATGATAACATTTGAAATCAACTTTATATCAGCTAAATTTCCATTATTTTCTGATTTTGTCTTGTGATTACATAATGACATGCTCTCTACTATGTGACAATGTGTTCAGAGAATTTCCAATTACTTGAACATCCAATCAGGATTTCACACTAAATCATTGTTAGGGGGGATGTCAGAATATAGTGGCAGTGGCACCTGCACATAACTGAGGTAGGGGGCAGGACTCCCATTTATGGCACATCTATGTACTTGTATCTGCCTCCACAGGGGTAGATTTTGGTCTTCAAAGTAGTATAGATTGTTTTCATAGTAATACAATGTGAATGTGAGGATCTGGGCACTTGCCCCCAAAAAATTCTCTTCAATCAAGCTATCTCAAGCTTTGGAAAATGCCCCTTCATAACATAGAGGAGAAATTGATATGAACTTTGAGATGTCCTTTTGAAACATAGTATAATAAGGTCAGCAAACATATTGGCCATGTGAGAAAAGGTTTGGCATGAAGGCCACTTCTTCCCTGCTCCCACTATGGAAGAGGACAAAGAGAACAGCTGCCCCTCCTGCTTCCCAGTGTAGGTGCTCCCTTGTTGTGGACCTACTTTTTGACATTAGCTGTTGTCTCAGAAAGGAGCAGAGCTGCAGAATCAAATCGAAAGGGTGCTTCCAATAGTGCAGTAGGTAGGAACCAAGAGGAATTAAGGAAGAATAAAGGTCAGGGGCTCTACTGTTAAATCAGGGGAAAATTTTAAGAACCACACCCTTTGAATCTCAGGGTAATTGATTGTTTGAAGGTGGCTGGGACCCTATGTCCCTCTTTTACAGTTGTCAAAAGTGCAGATGTTACCTTGCATATGCACCCCCTGTTTTCAGTTTTATTTTGTACCATTTTATGCTTTAGGCTAATATCTTTTGGCAGTGTGCCTCATTTCCTACTGCTGGGAGTTTGCTATGCTTGAAGGAGTCATCATTATGTACAAAATCTCATATCTGCTTCCACATTAGACATTAAAATTGAAATTGCAATATCAGAATACAACTTCAATTCAGCTTTTGTTCCAAAAAGTATTCTTCCTTTTCAAATAATTCTATCAACTTATAGCCATAAGATACGAGTCACAAGGGAGGTTCTTCTCAAGATGTTCAATCATTCTATGGAATTGAAAATGTGGGATGCTAAAGAGAAAGTGTCTCCAAGAGCTAGGTTTGACAGACCAAAGGCATTTAAGCTACCACCAGCTCGTGGTATGGAGGAATCTGAGATTGAAAATATAAAGCGGCTGATTGAAAGAAAACCAAGAGGTAATAGAAAGTTATGCTACAAGTTCATTGTATAATAATTTTGTACCTATTGGCATATTTAATACCCATGTAGGATTTTTTGAAGTACCATACATGCTTGTTAGCATTTATTTACAATATTCACCTATGATTGTTTTATTGGGTGGTTGCTGAGCATCATAACTCTGATTTGGCATATTTTATTGTGAAAGTAGAGGCCTCACTTCTATAAAACAGGATTTGGACCACTGACAGTCCTTGGGGACTGGAACCCCCAACTGGCATTTTGTTTTTTGATGATTTGTATTCACCGATAGCACTTCATAGCTTGCATTTCCAGATTTTTAACCCATGCAAAGACATGGCTCATTGACATTTCCTCACTTAGCTCACTGTTGCTTACTTGGCACACTTAGGTAGCATCTGCCCCCAGTTTTTCTTCCTTTGCACTATATCCCCCCTAGGGAGGCTGAATAATAAGGTAATAAAGCATTCTTTGAGACAATATTGATTTTACTGGGCTTACTATAACTTAGTCAGTAGCTTTGCTTTGTAAATTTAGTCTTTGCAGTAGTTGAATTTTTACTTAATGCAAATTTCAGAAGCAAGTGGGAAAGTGACACCTAGCAATGAAGGCAGAAAAGAAGAAAAAAGGGAATTTTTCACTTCCAGATTGGGGGAAACTGAGGTATGTGTAACTCTTGATTATTTAATGGCTCAAACTTTGTTATGAAAGGAAAATATTGGTATGTGGAGCACCAAGGCAAGGGAGGCAGTGCTTCCACCAAGTATATATATATATATATATATATATATATATATATATATATATATATATATATATATATATATATATATATATATATATATATATATATATATATATATATATATATATATATATATATATATATATATATATATACATATATATATATGCCTCCACAGGGTAGATTTTGGTCTTCAAATTCTTATCTTAAAGGAAAATGTATATTGTATTGTTTTCATACCTACATCATGATAATGTGGGGATCTGGTGGCTTGCCTCTAGAAAAGAAATTTTTGTACCAAACTGTCTACAATACTGGAAAATGCTCCTTCACAACATAGGTTAGATGGGAATGGGCATGAGCTTGAAGAGAAAGAGTTTGGTATGAAGGAAACTTCTTGCCCCTACCCCCATGGAATAAAGCAGGGTGCAGCTGCCTCTCTCCCCCCAGCATAGGTGTCCCTGTTGGTGTGCTCCAGAGCTTGTCATTAATGAAGAAATGATTCTGTAATATTGCTTTTCATCATAAGCATCAAAATGTTGGACATGAGGGAGCATAGGGGCATGTGCCCCAACCCATTTTCACAAACTTGTACACAAGGCACCCCTTTGTAGTTTACAGAGGTGCACTTTTTGCAGGCCACATTGCCCCTTCAAGATATATACCCTGCCCCCTGGTTGAATGCTCACTATGTCCCTGATCCCCAATCTTGGATACTATAGATTTTTGTAGGGTTTATGTTTTACTTTTATTTTCATAACTATTGATATGGCTTATGTTTATATGGTGTTTTGTATTATCAGGTAGCATCAAGGATACCACATTCACCGCCACAGAATCGCATATTATCGAAATCTGTTGCGCCAAATCGACGGCATCCTAGCGTGGCATCAAATTTCGCGCAGCTGTCTGATAAAAAGAAAAAGCCTGAACAGAAAATTATAGAGAATAAAGTTCAAATCTATGGTAAATAGCGCTTCATTGTTCCATAAAGCATCTGTGCGATTTATACAGTAAAACTTATGGCTAATCCCTACCCCCTTGCCTATTTTACCTACCCACTTTCTTGTTTGCGACATATTTTTTGGGGATAAGATAACAACGAGGCCTTCTGGCTTGTTTGGTTTCTGATGCAGAAGGTTTTACGTCTGAAAGTGTTGGTAGTTGATTACATGATTTCAAAGCCGTCTCTTTGATTGTAGGAATTCGCCAAATTCATGTTCCCTACTTTGCTATAGAAGTTGCTAATTTTCAAAACTTAAGCCTGGTGCTTGTTTAAATATGCAGTTATCCAGTGACGTTTGATTGACTGATACCCTTCTAGTAGTCTATAGATTTTGATGCTAAAGCCATTAGTCAATTTATTTCATGTAGTGAGTCTCTTGCAAGAATCTTGGATATCAAAGAAAGAAATTTGAATCTACTTTGGGTGTCTACGGTCCTGTCATTTCATTTTTTGCAGAAGTATCTTATGAGAAAGATGGAAATCGTATTAAAAGTGAGAAGCTGATGGAACCACAACCAGCGTCTGCTGAGCTGAATAATTCTGTTAAAGTAAAAGTTTTCCTTGATGAAAATAAACAACAACAAATGTCAAACTTATTGACGCTTGCAGCAAATGGCATCAGCAGCATTGTAGATGATGAAGATATTGAAGAAAATGACTTGATGCTTTTGAAGCAAGCAACTTCCGAGCGTAAACCTGTAGCAACAGGTTTGAAATTTTCCTTATTTGTTTAAAATACTTCAGTGTTTTGTGTTTTGGTGCTGGTGTGAAATGAGTACATTGAAGACACCTACATAAGCACTTTAAAATCTCCTTAGCAGCTATTACAACTGATTACAAGTCAGCTTCAAAAGGTTTTCTTCAAGTGATTTATTGCAGATTATTGTGTTAGAAACTATTCTCATGGGTACCCCTTCCCCCTTCCTCCATAGAAACACCACCGATTATTGCCTTCGTCCACAGTTGTCATTGATGGGTAAGGTAAATTTAGATACTCAGAATGATGAATTTTAGGAAGAAGTTCAAGCAACAAGGCCCTTTCAGCAGAAAGAAGAGCTGATGCTTTGGTGGCGTACGTGAAAGCACATGGAATAGCATCTGTACAGGTCAAACTATCAGCTTTATTTACTGGTACTAAGTCAATAAACAGCCGGCTTGCAGGCCCTGTTGGTACGATTGAGGATTTAGTAATTACACTAACTGTTGATACACCACTATTATCAGAGCCACAAAGAAAAGCATTAAATCCTATGATTATTAAAGTCTCCTCAGCTTGCAACATGCCTTCAAAGCCACTTATGTATAAAGAACTCCAAGAAAGGTAGGGTCATTACCAATTCGATTTTAAGTAGCATGAAATTTTTCTATGGTTTTGAAATGCTTTTACTTGAGAATGAAGTTAGCCAATCAGTGCAGCTGTACATTTGGTTGGCAGACATCTGCTAATGATGATCTGATTTTTTGCAGATGTAGTTTGCCATATATATCATACAAATTTCACGATGACCCTGTCCATGAAGCACATGGAAGTCAACATGCCCCAAAGGTTGTTTTCGATGACACTCACGTCATTCTTCTTGGCATAAAGGACAAGGAAAAACTTAAGGAATACTTCAGAGGACCGGGGCTTGAAATTGAAGTCCACGACAGAGACAAAAATACATCGCAGAAAATTAATTTACCTACAATATTTGGTAGTCATGAAGATGATGATTTAATTGATAAAGCAAGTTTAGTTACTAGTAAGTATATAGAATACACAATAATGGCATTTTACAAGCAATGAATTAAGGATGAGACTATATAGCCATAACGATCGTTGAATTGATTTGTAAGTTTTAAGGAATGAACTCATCCGGGATGTCTCGATATCAGAATATTAGTTGTTGCAATTTATTATTTGTATTTGGACACCATTTGATTTTGCAAATCGTATTGGTCTTTTGTTACTAATATTAACTGTTGTTTCTAGGTCGGCGAACTGAGCACAACCCTTTTGTGAAAAAAGAGAACCGTTGGGATCCTTATGGAGTGGCTAGGCTCACTATGTCGGATCTACTATTGGGGGAAAAGATAATAGAGTTGTCACTCCCGATACGAGGTTGCAGCATCCCAGATGTTATTGTTGGCCGAGGAAGTGGAAACAATTCTGATAAAATTGTTGGCAAGCCTGGAAGCGTTGACGGGCCTGGTATCAAATGATATATATATATATATATATATATATATATATATATATATATATATATATATATATATATATATATATATATATATATATATATATATATATATATATATATATATATATATATATATATATATATATATATATATATATATATATATATATATATATATATATACATAATATATAATACCAATATGTTTGTGTCTCTTTTCACTTGATATTAATTCTCTATTGAGTGGAAGCGGCCCTTTTGGCCATCCATGTTTTATCCTTATTGATATTATTGAGAGAAATTCTAAAATTTAGAACAGGCCTTCTCAACTAGAATTTTCCAAGTGCCGCTTTGGCAATTCTAAGAAGGCAAGAAATTCCACAGTTAAAAGCTATACCTTCCTTCTGACATACCTCCATCGCAGTGGTTAAGGATTGTGGAGCCATAGATAAAAAATTTTTGAGCCTTGGTAAAAAACACTACCAGTTAGTATTAGCCAAAAAGTTAGTGACGTAACTCGCTTCCTATTTTCTCTTTCTTTTGAGTGAACTTACTGGGCGCCACTTCGCATAACCAAATGCGCCACGCGTGGCGTGCGCCGTTGGTTGCGGACGCCAGGTCTCAAACGAAGCTCATTTTTTCTTCCACGTATTTGGGAATTCCATTTTGTTGACTGGGGGGGGGTCATATTCCTTATTCATTGTTCGTTATATTCTAGCCTAACTTTTCCTTCATTATTTTGTAGAATTTATCTACAATATGAAGGGCTATGATATTTATATATAGCCCTGTCCATCGTTGTTTAGTTTTTATGCAATAAGTTTAATTTAATAAATTTCATGTTGTACTGCTCTTTTCCTACTATCAACCAGTGGCGGCTCGTCAATGGGGCATGTTGGGCAATGCCCCCCCAAGGAAAATGTATAAATGACATTTCTACACAGTAATTGATA
>OLMO02000003.1:249171-269865 GCA_900291935.2 Cassiopea xamachana | reverse complement strand
GCTGCCACAGCTATCTCGGACCACACCCAATTCTTCAAAGCTTTGCCCCCCCAGTGAAAAATTCCACGAGCCGCCACTGCTATCAACATCATCATTTCATTTTTGTTAGAAATCATTATTAGATGTCTGATATTCATAAAATTTACTTTGCAGAGACCTTGCCAATTGCAGCAGCAAATTATGTTGAAGCTGGAAGTGAGTTGAAAGTAAAAGTTGAGGTTGCATACCCAATCAAAACTGTTGAAGAACTCCAATCAAAGACGATTGTACGAAACCCGATAGCAGTTAGTTTATAGCTCTCTAGTTTTTTCAAATCATGAGATGATGATGATTATTATTATTTTACCGTGAAGCCTTGCAACATATAGTATCAGGCTGCAAACAATATCTTCAATGTCTGCCAAAAGTCTTATGTTTTTATGCTGTAGACGAACTACAAAATCCCCTCCCCCGTGCAACAATGTTGTTTGAAGGTTATAGGAATAGCACTGGAGGGAGAAATGGTATCTTTCCAAATAGCTAAAGGCTTCGGCTATCGATTCAATATTGTATGAAGGGGAAGGGGGCTCACAATTGTCATTTCTGCAGCCAAAATAGGGCGGGGTTGGAAAATTCCTACCACTGTATGGATGTTCTAAGAACTTTTGGCAGACATTGTTGTTCATGGAAGATGTAATTGGTGACACGACTCGGCTCTCTTGTGGCTTTCAAAACGTCTTTCACATTTGACAGATTGGTCTATCTATGCAGAACTACCTTCCTTTCCATATCCCAGCTTGATTAGCAGAGACATCCTAAGGTCTGATCTTATCTTGCATAATAAACATGGCATTAAAATACATATCCTCGCACTACCAGTAGGTTTTGAGAGGAATCTTAAGATAAACAATGACCGCAAGTCAAGTAAGTACAGACCCCCTAATTACTTCATTGTCACCATCATATCAGGA
The DNA here is from genome assembly GCA_900291935.2 of Cassiopea xamachana. Taxonomy (NCBI): domain Eukaryota; kingdom Metazoa; phylum Cnidaria; class Scyphozoa; order Rhizostomeae; family Cassiopeidae; genus Cassiopea; species Cassiopea xamachana. The sequence goes on along the minus strand of OLMO02000003.1, from coordinate 268,915 downwards.
CTTTAATTTTATCAACTCAACATGTCTATGAGCGCTATAGGTGTGCTTGAAATTTCTTGCATTTCCCTGTTCAAGCTATTAAAAGATTTAGATTTGCCAGAAATACATCAAAAACGAAGTCTAGTTTCCAAACCCCATGGCCACTGCTATTCGATCTACCTACTATATGTTTTGCCGTCGAAGCAAAGATTGGACAACCCAGATCTGATGGACTTTTAACTTTTTTGTCATTCATGCATAGATATAAATTACAAATACTATTACTTTTTGTCATCAAATGTAAGGAATCCAATATTATACTGCCAAAATTCTAATGAGATGCAGTATTGTAGAGTAGATAATATTATTAAATGAACAATGTTTAGAAAGGTTATTATTTTAGTATGATTATTAAATTATATTATTGTTATATGATTATTATGATGAAAATAACCATCATTGCTATTCGAACTTCATATAACATCTTTTGACAACGGAACAAAGAATGGACAGATCCTGAACTTATGACACTTTGATACTCCTGTTTTCATGCTTTTTCCTTTTTGTATTTTTCTTTCATCAAGTATCCAATATAAGCTCATCCAACTTTCATTGACCTCTGATTTTGCAGTGTCCATTTGCAAGACTAGTGTGCATTTTTGATTATCAAGACAAAGAGCTTCTGCAGAAAATTCAAAAGGAGGTTATGTCAATTAACGCTGAAACATTACAGTTGAAAGAGTTTCCCAAGCACGTGATTGAAGCTGCTTTGTCAACCTACAAGCTCACTGAGTACGTATAGCGAATGTTTTCATCATTTGTTTGCTGAATTGGATGAAACATAGTAGGATAAACACATTTTTTATAAGAATGCCTAAATTTGCTCTGAGCACCAATATTCATTAATTTTTTCGGCTTTGAGAGTAAGATTATTCTTACTTTATTCTTAAATATCGAAGGTGTAACTCCCTCTAAAAATCAAAGGATTATATTCAAATCTTTATTGATGCCTTTCTTTATCATACAGAAAAATAAACAATAAGCGGGATAGCAGATATTATATCAGTAGTGAAAATGTTGATCTATAACCAGTATTATAACTTAAATGAATAAAAATTCTCAAAATCTTCATGAAACTTGAGTCTTGCATTGTTTTTAACTTATTCTTAAGTTTCGGCGATTCTGAGCCAGAATATTCTTATAAACTTTATTTTTGTAAAAAAGCGTCTAGTTACTTAGTAACGAAGATGAGCAATGTTTGAGTGACGTAATATTTGCCCTTGATCAGGTCGCAAAGAGTGAGCAAGACTTTGGACATTTTAACTGGTTTTCAGGTATGTTATTTAATATGGTTTTGTTTGGGCATTCCACCAGTTTCTTTTGCAACTAATGACGAGTACATAAATATATTATTGGATTTATCATATGATAATATGATACTTCCTATCAATGTAAAATGTATATTTGTTGAAATGAAAATATCATGGAATTATTTACGTTACAGTGCAGCTTTCATTTTGTGGATTTTCTAGTCAATGCAAATCCCAATTGCTTTTAGATAATTGATGGAAAGTATCACATATTTGTCCTGGAAGGGCTGAGAGATCATGGAATCAAGAGCGTATGGAACAATGTTCGATTTGATAGTCAACAATGTATGTATGTTTGTTTGTCTTCAGAGTTACACTTAATGGTTTAAGATTGATGGTTTCCTTTGTAATCCTTTCTTCTTTCATTTTTTACTATCCAGTGGTAAGTGATTCTTTTGATTCTTTTGATTCTTATGATTCTTTTTTCACTCAATGAAAACCCGAAGGTTGCTTTAAGCTGGACTTGCTGATGATTCCTGGAGTTGGAAAAAGTTAGTAAGAGTCGGAAAGCCAAGTATCTTCATTTGGATACACGCTGGTCATTTTTGAAATTAACAACAAAGAGGATAACACTTTTATATCCAAAAGAAGTTACGGCAATTGAACCTAATACAAAGATGAAACACTATACTAGAATATTTTTATGCTCCTCGTGTCTTCATTTATTTGTTTTTTCTTCTAAAGTCCACATGCTTAGAAAGCAACCGAGGCTTTTTTGTAGACGAGGCTATTCCAAAAGAGAAGCTTTACAAAACGAGGTTATAGAATCTTGTACTGTCAGAGCATGTTCAAACAGAGTTGGAAACATCTCTTAGCATAACCCTTTAAATGACTTAAATAATTTTTGTAATATTTTTGTAATATTTTTGCTTTGCCATATTTTCCAATTTCTAACGGAAAAAGCACTTTGAGAAACATTTAGAACGGAATGTTTAAAAAAGGATTATATGTACTTACAACTTTTATGCAAGAAAAATATCTACATTATTTTAGAGGGTTTGTTAAAAACTAACGTTTAATTTGACCCAAAAACTGTTCAAGCTATTGGAAACGTTGATGTCATTTTTGCATTTTAGTCAAAGTGAATATTTTCTCTACACAGCAGCACAAAAGAATTTGGTAACACTTTATAACACAGATATCACATTTCAAGAACGCCTCTACGCAACATTAGATGTTGATTTAACGAGAGTGAGGCTGCATCAGCCACTGGATGTAATCGTTAAGCTTCCTCTTTTGTATGTGAGAGACATGGTACCGAGGCTCTGTCTACAGGCTGTACTCAAACTGCATGATGTAAGTTTTATAGAGATACATATGTTGTTTGTGATAATATTGTTAAGCTTTCCAAATAAACATTACTTTTTATCATATTTTGATAGCTTAAATCAAAAGTGCAAGTTTTTGTCTTCATTGTGCATCTAAACGTTCTTTAACTTTTAGTATGGTATAGCAATACTGATGACAAATTGTATCCCAAAAATATTCAGATTCTTGCAGTCTCGGTTTTTGCCAATAATTTATATGATGTGATATTCTGTGAAGCAAGATGATTCATTGACTTGCTGAAGTTAAGTTTGGTGGTGTTTTTGTACTGCAGGATTTGTTTGCAGAAAATTTGAATTAAATCTCTAAGTTAAATTAGCAGAAGTTGCTGAGTGCCTTCCTACGCCACTAAAGTTTCTGCTTTACCTGCTTAAAGCAAATGCTTTTATGAGATTTTTTAAGTTTTTCTCTTGAATTTTCTGGTCAGTTTGTTAATTTGCTGTAGAAGTAAATAACCTCATTGTATTTTAGCTGATTAATTGCAAAAAATTACGAGATGCAATTCGCAACGAGATGTTCCCAACCGATGAAATGATTGCATCTTTAGGCAGAGAATTTGGTATACCTCTAACTATTGATGATTTTGAAGGTAATACGTCACCATTTTTGCTTTACATCATGTTGCATGACTTTTGGAGTAATTTCTCAAATCAAAAACATAATGGAGTTTTTGGTTGAATAGGACAACAAAATAAAAGGGAGTAAAGATTCCATTCTGAGAGAGATAACTCCATCAGAACACAATACCTGCTTACTTTTCCTTCATTTTTTGCCATTAAACACACGTGACGTATATATATATATATATATATATATATATATATATATATATATATATATATATATATATATATATATATATATATATATATATATATATATATATATATATATATATATATATATATATATATATATATATATATATATATATGTATATATATATATATATATATACATGTATGTATGTATGTATGTATGTATGTATGTATGTATGTATGTATGTATGTATTTATGTATGTATGTATGTATGTATTTATGTATTAATCTTTTTACAGACGCAGCAGAAGCAGATAAAATTGGGGAAAAAGATATTAGTAACGCGGCGGATGCTTTGACGGAGAAACCTTACAAGACCACTCGTCCTTGGACCCCCCTCGAGGTCAGAAATGAAGCTTACGAAGAAAAGCTGAAAAGTAGACTGGAATGCACGGGTCAAAAAGATTTTCTAGCAGAAAATATTGTAAGTGTGCTGCGAACTAAGTTTGCTCTTGTTAGTTTGTTCTTCTCTATGTTTTTGCCGGACTATTATATCAAATATCATAATCGACACTTGTTTAGGCATGTGAGTTGCATTAGAACATATAGATTCATGCAATTTTTTTAGCAAAATATGGCCTATTGAACATCATGATTCATGCGAGTGGCGTGAACCAAGCCACCGAGCCCCTAAAACTCACCAAACCTCTGGGGATCGACTGAACCTAGGGTAAGAACTACTGCGTTAAAACAGACAATCATGTAACGTTTTAGCAAATTAGGGTCTTACATAATGAGCTCTATTTTAAGTTTGCTATTACAACTTTAGTCGTTCTTTCTTATGAGACATTTGTATGAGGAAACCTCGCTTACGTCATCTTCATGACATGAAAATTCCATTAACAGGCGAAAGTTCAGCAGGTGGAACCAGTTAAAAGAGAAGCTACAGTTACATGTGATACTTCAGAACTAATAAATAAAGAAGTTCATAATTATAGTATACAATCTTTAAATACAACTGAGATGGCTAAGAAAAAATTAAGGAATCAGCTTTCTGAGGTAGGTGGCCTATTTATGTGAGTGATATATAATATATGTAAATGTTATATGATACATATAAATGTTATGTGATATATGTAAATGTTATATGATACACATAAATGTTATGTGATATATGTAAATGCTATATGATACATATAAATGTTATGTGATATGTGTAAGTGTTATATGATACATATAAATGTTATGTGATATGTGTAAATGTTATATGATACATATAAATGTTATGTGATATGTGTAAATGCTATATGATACATATAAATGTTATGTGATATATGTAATTGTTATATGATACATATAAATGTTATGTGATATATGTAATTGTTATATGATCCATATAAATGTTATGTGATATGTGTAAATGTTATATGTCATTCATTGAGAAAAAGTGGATTTCTGTGAAAGCTCTTACATTCAAATCGCAGAAGCTTCAAATATTAATTTTGCTTTTCCTTTAATAGTATGTAATAATGATGGGTTCTATTTTTTCACCTAAGAATCCACGTTCCAGATATACTTACAGTCAGAGGTTTAACAGTGCTACTGTGTTACCCATCGATCCAGCTATTGCGGAGAAGGAAGAGCTATTTAAGTCTAGGAATTGTTGGCAGACCTCCGAAGGATTTGTATTCCCAGGCAAAAAATCATCTATTGAGTCAAACAGACATGCAATGGAACCAGATTTTGCTCGCCTTGATGAGCTGAAGAAGGTAAACCATGCCTTTACTTTCCATTTATTTGGTGTGTTGATGCTTTTAGATCTAAAAATTGTGAGCTTTGTTAAAGAAAATTAAATAGATTTCCATGAAATATAAATATAATTAAATTCCTTCTTTTAAGAATTTAAAAACGCTTAGAAAGTAGCTGTGAATGACTGTATTTACCAAAAGATTGCTAAGATCTGCATTCTCCAGGTTGTCCATCGCTTCTGTGAGTTTAGAGCAAAGATATTTACGAAAATTTACCGAATATGCTTACTCATTGGAAACATTTGGACAAGTGGAAATCTCAGGCCTGTCTGTAGCTACGCCTTTGCACAAAATGTGAGAAGCAATTCCGTAACATTTCTCTATTTCTTCTTGTTTTCTTTTAAGCCATGGAGAGAAAATGTTTTACACGCAAACAAACTCAAACCGACCGTAAAAAGGTAACTTTAATTTTCTGTACTTTCATTATGAGTTTTCTCTATATCATCTATATCATCACCACCACCACCATCGCCGCCACCACCATCGCCGCCACCACCATCACCACCACCACCATCGCCGCCACCACCATCGCCGCCGCCACCATCGCCATCACCACCACTACCACCACCACCATCACCACCTATGCCAAAATATTTACATCTCTTCTCACTCCTTGTGTCCTCCGTTTAGGGTAAAATTTTCATGGAAGGACAGATCACAAGACTTCGACCTTTTAAAAAAGCCTAAAGATTATTTTGGCAAGCCTCCTATAGCTACAATTCATTTAGCTGGTGATACTCTGTCTAATGAACAGAGGCATGCGGCTGAGAATGAACGAAAAGGGTGGGAAAAGTCATTGGTTGTGGACAATCCTATTTTGCAAACGTACAGGTAAGCTGTTATTTATGATTCTAAAACATTAGTCGCAAAGCTCTTGCGTGCGTACGATGGCCCAGAAGGCTCAGATCAGTTGTGATTTTTTTGCAGTTCAATTGTAATTTTTTGTGTAATTTTTGTTCGGATCCAATATCACGTTGTAACGTCTTACAATGGCCAAACATGTAGAAACACAAAGCAAGCAAGCACCGCCAAGTCAAGTTGCCTATGCCAGGAAATCTACCATGTATGGAAATTGAAGGTTCAAGGTGTTTAGATGAGGATGAGATGATAATGAAATATTTTTATCAAGACTACACAAATCTGGAGATAGTAGCATTCATCAACGATATTCAATCTACCCTCAAAACAAGGCTGACACAAATGAATTTAAACCGGCGCTATGGGGGGAACATTGCTACTGACGATGATTTACGAGATTGAGAGGATCGAAGGGCTGCTTTGCTGGATTGCGGGGATTGAACTGGGGTTCCCCAGAGTTCTTCTCTTACCCCAGTGGTTTTCAGCTGGGGTTCCCCGGAGCCCTAGAGTTCCGCCTTCACATTCCAGGGGTTCCACTAGAAGCTAGGATCGGTAGCTGTCCTGTGCAAATATTCAAACAGGGTTTCCGTGAACCACTGGAATGTATCCTTGGGGTTCCGCTCCACCGAAAAGGTTGAAAATCACTGCTTTTGGCAACTTGTAATAAATCCATCTTATCTAGATTCTGTGATCCTTTCTTCTACACTTCCTCTTTCTGCGTCCTTCGTTCTTTCTTATTCTATCAAGATGCCTTGATAGGCGATTGGCAGATCTGGATTGCTGTCTCTGATTTTGACTCAGGGCAATTCTTATTCGCTCAAGGATGGCATCCATTTCCTTCGGTGTAGTGCACTCCCCACGATTTACAGAGGCAATCAGAGATGGGAAGCAAGGGGACCTCGTTCCCAACAAAATTTACATAAAAAATCACAACTGAATTGCGAAAATATCACAACTGAATTGCGAAAAAATTGCAACTGAACTGAGCCTTCTGGGCCATCGTAAATGCGTTTCCACAGTTACCTCATTCTTAGAAGCTTCCTTTGTAATTGCAGCTAATTTGTCAATTCGATTGTGCAGCAAAATTATTAAAACACTTGTTGTTTATTAATAAGTTAAACCTGTGTAACCGAAATTGCAATATAACTTAAATGCCTCATAGTAGAAAGTTGTTTTACTAATACTGAAGTATCTTTGAATATGTTATAGATGCAACACTCAAACAGAATTGTTAAGTAGAGGATTCAAATCATCATCGCAAGTGGCAAGGCTTGATGATATTTTGAGAAGCGAGCCTAGGAAACACGCACTTTCTGCTCCAGGATTGCGACTTGAAAAAATACCAGCATTTTCGGTTGCTCTGAATCCAACTCTGGATCCATTTCTTACTTTCTACGAGCGATTAAAAATTGGCTCCAACTTGATCAGAGATGCAGAGAAAGGAAAAGGTTTTACACCAGGTTCTTTGGAAGGGAGAAGCTGGTTGCTTGACAAAAATACAGTTCCAATATATGACTACAATCATGGCTTTTTCATAGAAAGAAAAGGAACTGATTTCAAGTGAGCTATAACATAGGTTTGATTTGAAATATGTATATAGAATTTGCTTATCGCCTTATTCTTCTGTATTTTGAGCAAATATTAGCAATTATTTTTTTATGTGTTTTGTTGTCTCTTTGTCTGGGAAGTACTACTCTACAACAGCTGTTATTAAACAATGATGCTGAGCATCAAAGTTATCGTGCTATGTAATTTCTGAAAGAAAAATTAACTTTTTGAGAGTCATTAATTTGCTCTTAAAAAGATCATATAGGCAGAGGTGGACTGGCGAACTCGCTGGAATGGTCCGACGGGCCAGTAGAACTATTTTCCCATAAGTTCTCAGTTTTTCCACTCCTTGCCATCTATTTCCCGCCTTTGTCTGAGCTATTTTTTACCTTTTTTACAACGTTTTGACATTTTCTCAGCTATTTTATACCTATTTGGTACCTTTTCTTCTGTTTCTTTTACAAAAATTTTCTATCTTTCTGCTTTTCTGTACCAAATTCTTGTCTAGTTGCTTCTCGCCATTTTTTCGGCTATAATCAAGCTATTTTCCGCGTATTTTTCTGGTTTAGGACTATTTCCACCTCTTTTTCAACAGTCTTCCACCTAATTTCCAATGATGTTTCAGTTTTTCTACAGAAATATGTTCGGCTATTTTTCAATTGTTTTCCAACTATTTTTTTGGCTATTTTCCAGTTATTATTCAAAGTATACATCAGTGATTTTCATTTTATGTTCCAACTATTTTTCAATTGTTTCCCAGCTGTTTACCAATTATTTTTCACTTATTTTGTAACTAAGTTTCCAAGTATTTTAAAGCAACATTTAATTTATTTTCCACCTATTCTCCACTTATTTTATGGATAGTTTTAAAATAGGTTTTGTTCTTATTGTAGCTCATAGCGTTGCTAGTTTTACACATATCTGTCAAATGTGTTCCGACCACTGTCCCACCTTTTGCCAATTTATGCCAGCTGCTTTTCCAATTATCTTCCAACAATTTTCATCTATTTTCCTACTATTTTTCATTTATTTTGAAATCAACCTTGAAGGTACTTCTACAACCATTCCTTAGTACTTTTCCAATCAATTCCCAACTATTTCCGGATTACATCCAAGACAGTTACTTTTCAAATTCTTTTTCTATTATGTTCATTACATTTTCCTCATGTTTTCTATTACTCTTTGGCTACCTTGTAATCCTACCTTTCCAATTAACTGCCAATCATTCTCTTTTTATTTTTTAATTATGTTCAAAATTTTATGAGTTAGTTTCCATTAGCTTTCACCTATTTTCCGGCTACTTTTCCATCTACTTTTCAGTTTCAGTACATCTACTATTCTTCAACAATTATCATTTCATTTTCCTATAATTTTCCACGTATCATACAACTGTTTCCCAGCAATTGCTCATCTATTTTACAGCTAGTTTTCCAATTATTGTTTAGCATTTTTCCAAGTATTTTCCAATCCTTTCCACCTAATATACAGTGATTTTGTAATTATTTTTCAACCATTGCGCATTAAGTTTTCAATTATTTTTCAACAATTTTCAATGTATTTCTCTACACTTTTGCACTTATTCTAGAGCCATTTACCATATATTTTCCAACTACTTTGCAGCTACGTATCTAAATGATCTTCAGAAGCTATCGCTTTATTTTCTTTGTAGTTTCTACTTATTCTCTATCTGTTTTCCAACTATTTTGCAGCCACTTTTCCATGTATTTTTAAGTAATATTAACTTTATTTTCCTACTCTTTTCCACTCATTCTCCAGTTTGGCTTCTGTTATAATCCATTTATGTAGCAGCTACTTTTAGAACTATCTTTCTGCAATTTTCAATGCATTTTCCTACACTTTTCCAGGTACTTTAGAGCTTTGCAATTATTTTGTTGCTATTGTCCAGCAACGTTTCTAATTATTTTCCAGTGCATGTCACTCATTTTCCTTCTATTTTCCACGTATTCTCCAGCTATTTTCCAAATATTTTCAAGTATTTTGCAGCTACTTTCAAAACGTCTTTTTAAACAATTTTCAACTTTAGTTTCCAATTATTTTCCACTCATTCGCTAGCTACTTTTCCAACTTGCATTATGCTATTTACATCTGCTACTTTTCTGTTCATTGTGTTGCAAGTTTTGATGTAGTTTCCAACACTTTTCCATGAACTTTACTACTGTTTCCACGTACTTTTCAGCTATTTTGCAGTTATTCTTTCAATTACATTTTAGCAATTTTCAATTGCCAGTTTTTCCCATTTACGTTATGACTGTATTCCAGTTGCCATTCAGTTATTATTGCATTTATTATTATTGCATTTATTTTCTACACTTTTCGTCTTATTCTTACTCTAATGTATTTTCCAGCTAACTTGCAAATACGTTTCCAATTATTATTCAAAAGTAATTTCTTTATATTTCAATTAGTCTCCAACCATTTTGCAGCTATTTTCACCTATTTTGAAGCTACTTTTCCAAGCATTTTTGCGTATTTCGAACTATATACTTTTCTTAGTATTTTTGGCGCATTCTCCAGCTAGCTTCCACTTATTGTTTGGCTATTTAGCAGCTACTTTTCAAATTACTGTCACCAATTTTTACAATGTTTGTTTTGTCATTTCCCCATACTCTACTGCTATTTTTCAATGCTTTTTCAGCCGTTTTGCAGCTAATTTTCCAATTATTTTATAGCAATTTTCAACGTATGTTTCTTTTTGTTTCCACTTATGCTACAGCTATTTTCCAGTTATTATTTCGCTGCTATTTTTCCAAGTATTTCAGCAGTTTTCAATTTATTTTATTTTTTCCAATTGTGACAATGTTTTTCAACAATTTGCAAGTTATTTTCCTATACTTTTCCACTTTATTCTACAGCAAGTTACTAGCTAGTCTTCATTTGACTTGCGGCTACCTTTCAAACCATTTGCCACCTTTTGCCAATGTTTTTCAAGCGATTTTGAGCTACGTCTTTAGTTACTTTCAACAGTTATCACTTTAATTTCTTCTAGTTTTCATCTATTCTCCAGTAATTTTCAAATTTTTCTGAGCTATTTTCCTGCTTGTTATCCTACTATTCTGTAACTACTTTTCCAAGTATTTTTCAGCACCTTTCAAGTCTATTTTCCAAGAATTTCCTACGTACTCTCCAGCCATTTTACAATTACTCTTTATTTTGCAGATATTTTTCCAATTATTTGAACACTGTTCAATTTATTTTCTTATTAATTTCTACTTGTGTTTAGAGCTATTTTTTAGTTATTATTCAGGTCTTTGCAGCTACTTTTCCAAGTATTTTTCAGCAATTTCCCGCTTAATTTGTAGCTATGTTCCCATTAGTTTTCAGCTATTTCGTGACTACTTTCCAGCAAGTTTCAATGCACTCTACTACACTTTTTCAATTATTTTAGAGCTATTTGCCAAATATTCTTCAGCTACTTTGTGGCTACTTTTCAAAAAATTTTCGATCTATTTCCCAATTATTTTCTATTTATTTTGCAACTACATTTCCAATAACATTTCAGAAGTTATCACTTAATTTTTCCTTTCGTTTCCATTTACTCTTCAGCTATTGTCCAACTATTTTGAGCTACATTACAACTTACAACTACATTTCCAAGTATTTTTCAATGATTTATCAATATATTCTGTAGCTTTTTCCACTTATTCTAGATATGTTTTCCAATTATCTTTAGCTTGTTCGTGGCAACTTTCTAATTATTCTTCATCATTTTTCAATTAAATTTCCTACTATTTTCAACTTTTTCAGCAATTTTGAAGTAGTCCATCTCTTATTATTTTCTATCTATTTTCTATTTGTTTGTTGATCTATTCAGCAGCTGTTTTCCCAATAATTGTTCAGCAATTTTAATTGCATTATCCTACACTTTTCTGCTTATTCTAGAATTATCTAGCTATTATTTTTCAGATGCTTTGCAGTTACTCTTTAACTCATTTCTCCACCCTTTTTCGCAAATTGCTTCAAGCTACTTTAGGTCCACATTTCCAGCAATTTTTCAGAAGCTACCACTTCATTTCTTCCTATTTCCAAACTAATCTCCGGTCATTTTCAAGGAATTTAACGCTACTTTGCAGCTACTATTAAACTATTTTAAGCTAATTTTAAGTTTGTTTTTCAATACTTTTCCACTCACTCCCTAGCTCGTTTCTAGATATTATTGGTCCATTAAGCAGCTACTTTTTACATTTTTTTCTAAGTAGTTATCATTCCATTTCCCGCAAATTTGTAGTTGTATCAGAGTTATTCAGCTTACAAAGCATCTTGCAAAAACTGAGGCTTTAAGCTTGGCAAAATATCGACAAATTGGCTAAATGATCATGGGGCCCATTTTAGATGAAGGGTATACTATAAAAGATAAGACAAAATTTTTAACAAAACCCAAGACTATACCATTTGAAAGGCAGAATACCATAGAACATGTTTGTAGGATGAGACTTATATCCATTTGGTAAAGTGCACAACAACGGGACAGAGTTTAAAAAACAATTATTGGATGGAAAGTATTCTACACAACAAACCATGAATTCTTGAACAAAAATCAACGTTGTATACCTGGTAAATTGCCCACAACTGGGATAGATTTTAAAAGAGCAATATTAGGATGGAAAATATTCCCCAAAAGAATGAGTCAAGGTTTGGACAAAAAACCAAGGCTATACACTTGATAAAATGCCCAAGAAGTGGGAAGATTTTAAAAGGAAAATGTAAGAATGGAAAATATTCTCTTGAAGAAAGAATAAATTTGTGGACAATAACCAAGACTATACACTTGATAAGATGCCCCAAAATAGGATGGATTTTAAAATGAATACATTTATAAGGAAATGTTCTGTGCAAAACAGCATGAATCTACTAACAAGAACAACGGTGACACACTGCGTAAAATGCCCAAAGCTGGGATAGATTTTAAAAGAACAATATTATGATGGAAAATTTTCTTCTAAAGTAGGCATGAATTTTCGAACAGAAACCTAGGCTATACACTAGGTAAAGTGCCAAAAGCGGGGATAGATGTTAAAAGAACAATATTATGATGGAAAACATTCTGCTAAGTAAACGTGAATGTTTGGCCAAATGCCAAGACAATACACTTAGTAAAATGCAAGAAACTGGGAAAGAGTTTAGAAGGAAAACATTAGCATGGAAAATATTCCTCGCAAGAAACCATGAATTTTTAAAGAAAAACCACGGCTATATTCTTGTACTCTTTTAAAGATTGCATGAATTTTTGGACAAGAAACGAGGGAATGCATTTGGTGAACACCCCAACTTGGCATATATTTTGAAAGGCGAATATCAATATGGAAATAATTCTGGAAAAGAAGGCATCACATTTTGGACAACATCCAAGACAATATAGACCGTAAAACGCCCTAAATGGGATATATTGTAAAAGGAAAATATCTGCATGGAAAAAATGTTGTAAGAGGGAGCACCAACATTTGGACGAAAATGAAGAGTTTGCATTTCGTAAAATGGACTAAAATGGGATATGTTTGAAGGAATAATATTAGGATGAAAATTATTCTGTAACAGCGTACATGAGTTTTAGGACAAAAAGTAAGGCAATTTAGTGGTGAGAATGTCACTAATGAGATATATTTTCAAGGGATTATATTTGGAGGAAATTATTATCTAAAAAAGGCATGAAATTGTGGGCAAAAACAAAGGCTATACACTTGGTAAAGTGCCCAAAATGATAAAAACAATGGCTACATACTTCATTAAATGCCATAAAATAGGCTATATTTTCAAGGGACGGAATTAGGATTAAAACTATTCTGCAAAAATCAGCGTCACTGTTTAAGATGAAAAGTAAGGCTTGGTAAAATGCCACCGCAAGATGGGTGGATTGGTTTTGAGGAAGTAATTAATTTAAAACTATAAATGCATGAGTTGCTGGACAAAAAAAATAAATAGTTTGTCATAGCAAACCTTTAGAATGAAACACATACAACAGAAAGCATGAACCATTAGGCAAAAACCAAGGCCATAGACAAGGAAAAGATCTTTAATCACAAACATTTTCGTTGAATTGATTCTGAGAGAAATCAAATTGAGTGAAAAATGTGAAGTAGATGTAAGTACGCTTTCGATGCTCGTGATACTTTCATGATACAGATTGTGAACGGAAATTCAGACACTACTAAATGAATGTACTATATAACATGCATCGAAATTCACTGCAAAACATGTTTAACAAGCAACAATTATTGTTAACTAAGCATGCTTTGTCTCAAATTTAAATGCAATCACCTGTGATGCCCTCGACTTTGAAGACATTTCCGCTAAGATTTTTCATTGAGTCAGAGAGCCAGATGCAGTCATGAAAAGAGCCACAAATGGCTCGTGAGCCATAGGTTCCCGAACCCTGCCCTGGAATAGCATTCTCAAAAATGGGGGAAAATTGTCCTTCAATGCAGCTGGGTTCATGCCACCAATAATAGATCTTATTACAATACTTTGGTGGTGTAGTTTCGTCCGGTCAACTTGTTTGGACTAGGCCTAATAGTCCACGGTAGCAGTGTCCCCATTCTAGTAGGTCAGGACTGATTTAATGCAATTCCTTTCTAGCTCTTTGCACAGTCACTGCTAATGTAAAACCTGTGGTACAAAAAGGGGCACTGTTCTGGGGGCAAAGTTGAGGAGTCAGTGGGCAATTGCCCTCACCCTAAGTTTCAAAAGGCTCTGCCTCTTGGATAACTTAGCACACCCCAGAGATGATGAGGTAGTGCACTCAAATCTTTTCAAATAAAATGCACCACATCCTGAGTGTATGAGAACAGATCTAAATGTGGGGTGCTGAATGAACAAAACTATCTATAAAGACAGTCATTTTCTGTTGGAATGCTAACAAAATGAACCATGGAATGTTACCAAGTAAACATTAAACATTGTTAATTATTCTCTTTTCTGATTTTTGTTCTTTCAATTTGAAATAAGTGTAAAAGCATAATACTAACAAAATGAACCATGGAATGTTACCAAGTAAACATTAAACTTTGTTAATTATTCTCTTTTCAGATTTTTGTTCTTCCAATTTGAAATAAGTGTAAACAATTATCCCTAAAAAGGTGAGGGATACGCCAAGCAGCTGATGTAATTTCATTGCATCATTGAAAATTAAATAACCTCCAATAAGCGTTATGCAGAACTTCATGTGACCCACCATATTGTAACTATCAGTAGTTGAGGACTATTAACATACTCAATCAAAAGTGACAAAATGCATGCAACTGAAAAGTAATTTCTTGATGATCTATTGTTTTTCAGCACATTATATGTGAATGTTTTGATATAGAAAATAGCAATAATATGAAACTGATTAATACTATAAATCTTTGTGTGTTAATTGGAACATTTAATTTTCTGACTTTGCAGCATCCTGATAAATAACTTGTACTTATACATATAATTAATTTATGATATGAAAATACTATTAAAAGAGCATTAATATAATCATTCACTATATCCAAAAAAATTTTTGCTAAAAGTTTATGCCTAAATACTACAAAGGCCAAGAAACACAAACTACATTTAAATGACCATAACTTTCAAGGAATCATTGAAGATACATCAGGTCAAATTCCTTTCAAGCATCAGAAGCTCTTACCACAGAAGGATGAAATCTCATAGGGTAATCCCTAGTCAAGACATAATCACTCTGTGCATGAAATATATGTCTATCAAAATGCAACCTAATGCAAAAAGGATACGTCACAGGAGAAGTGTTTCCAATTATCCAGAAAATTGTTAAGTTAACCAAAAATGCTATAAGTCCTGATAAAGTGACCAAACCCTGAAATCAAAGGTTATAAATCTGGATAAATAAATGCTGCACAAGACATGAAGTAATATTTTGAAGAAAAAACAAGGGTTACTTATAGATACAAGCTTAGCTTAAAAGTAAATACATGAAGTATGAGAAAATGAATAGCATAAAGCAGCATTCCAAATCTGGAGCTATTGCACATTGAGCTGAAAACATCAACTACATTGTTGCAAAGGTTGCTCAGTAACAGCAAACAATAAAATTCTCAAATCAATGACAAATGATTTCCATCTGCAAGAGACCAAAATTTCTCAGTAGTAGCAAATATTACAAGATGTTTACATAAATGATTACTTATTTAAGTTTGCAAGAAGTAACAGAATAGCAAAAGGGGAAATCAGGAGGCATGTCCCAACTTTATAACATCATTGACAAAACATCTATCAAACAATCATACTTTCTTGAATAGAAGCCCACCTTGCCTAGAAGCCACACAGGCAAAACAATGGAGAGATGTTTGGCTAGAAATCTGGCTAAATGAAGCAAATGGATTGGTTTGAAGAATGCAAAATGCCTTTGTTTTACATATACAATATTTCAGATGCATCTTTGCTTGAAGAAAGGTGTTGGAAAAGCCAGTCTTGGAGAATAAGGGCAATTTGATGGTGATGAATGCACACTTTGCATAATTACATTATCCATAAAATGGCTCTAACAAAATAGAATGCAGTAGAAAATAACTGCTAGCTATGGCTTCTATTCAAAAGAGTATGGGAATATCTTGTCAACAAGTCAGAAGGTCTTTGAAGAATATTTGTGACCCAACAGGTCAAAGAAAACTTGCAGGCTGCTCTTGGATACAGTACTCAGATATTTTACATGAAGTACATGAAAACATACAATTGCTTCTATTGACCATGGCCAAAATAATCCACCACTGCCAATCACTGGCTCAAAAAATGGAATGGTAAATAGCAAAAATGCAGCAGACAAAGGAGCCTGTGGAAAAAATGAACCAGATGAGACATTATATTTTTCAATACTCCATCATGATTGAGACTATGACTAGATAATCAGAATACATTGCAAATTTGATACATTCAATAGGGCACTAGCATAGCTATGAAGAACTATCAGATTACTATAAATAAATAAATAAATAAATAAATGTATAAATAAATAGAACTTTCATCCTGAAAATTAGCCCTGTCATATTATATCTTAGTCTACTATATGCACATAAATTGTGTGTGTCAGTATACATAAAAGCACTAGCACTTCTTTAGCATTACTATGCAATGAAGTTGCAGAGTAACAATAAGTCTTCTGCAAATTACAATGAATTTTACATCTTCTTCCACTATAGAAAAATCATACCGTACTAAAAATATTCTGCATTAATGACTATTTACCTGGTAGTTTAATAACTGCATTGAATTTACACCAAAATCATGCTGTTTGGTACCAACCCACTATAATTAAGGGAAGAAGGAAAGAATATTAAATTGGTAAAAGAAACATGAGCAGAAAGTTTCAGTGAACAAGTTTTAGTGATTTTTGGCTACAAATGGAATCATAAATTCAAAAACAAAAACTCACTTTGATATGGCTCAACTTCAACAAATTCAGCTTTCTAAACATACATAGCAACAGTGGCATAGCTAGGGTTGCATCTTTGGAGGGGGCAAAAAAGGATGTGGACCATGGAGGGTAACTAGGGAATTAATTAGGGGTAGGGTTCTACAGCCCCCTTGTCATAGCCAGCATTGAACTACCATCTGATAGAAAAAATTTTGACCACTCCCTTTAAATAGTAGGGAAACATCCTTTTGGATATAAAGATGTACCCTTTTCTAGATAGAAAACAGCAGTTACACTTGCAATTTCAAAGCCACCTTCAAATGTATCAATTTATTGAGGATTTGATCATTTCTCTAACACCAACTTTTTATCATTGGGGGGAGGGTGGCTGCCTTCTCCTTGCCCCCTGGCTATCCCACTACATAGCAATGTTAGACTATAACATTCAATGATAATTTAAGTTCAACAAATCATTATGATTTGACTCTGAATCACTTACAATTTGATACAAAGATGTAACTAGAACTCCAGCTCCTGCAAAAAATGTTCCAAAAATGTTGAATTTGACATCATAATAAGAATTCAGGAAAACACCAAGAGTAATTGGAATCTGAAAAAGATGCATTTATAGTTATATATCTCAAACCATCTAGGAAATAAAGTAAACAATTTTTAAGCATTTCAAAAGACACAAATTGAAAGTTTGTAACGTACATTGCATTGGCATCTATTTAATCAAAAAGGGGTCATACCAGGAGTTCTAGAACTTCTGAAACTACTACCAATAGAAAAGAACAACAGGGGGTATGAAATGGAATATCTTAAGGAATTCCAGTTAGCTCTTGTTAGCTAAAGCAATATTCAAGAAAATTGTATGGAACCAACCAAACCATAAAACCTTGGCATTGGTTTTCAAAGGAAAAATTTTCTAATCAATAAGTTAAAATGTAAAGTCATATCCACACCATCCCTCAGGGGACCTACTAAAATAAAAGAAGAGGGGGGAATTCCCCACCAAAAGGTCACATTATTCTCCACTTGCAGTTACCCTTAGCTAATTGCAGCAAAGGGTAACTTTCAAGTTATTTTAACAACCAATTTGAATTGTCTCTGGCCATTGGCTAATTAAGGGATAAGACCCTCAGTTGTCTCAAGGATTGATTTTCCCATATGTCTAAATTTGATGAGAAAATGTATGGGTTGGACCCATACGGAAAATGTATGGGGTATCTGGCAAGATGAAATCCTTTTTGCTTCTAATATTGCCTTTGTCACATGTCTAGCAGCTTGCTGTTGTGCTGAAAGAGTAAGGTAGTCACTTCCTTGTATTGAAATGGGTATGGGGCAGTCAAGAGGCATGGGTGATATGGGGTGTGCCCCACAAAGTCTCCCACTTAGTGATGACTGATGCCATCCTTGCTCTCTAATCACTGCTCATTGCATATGGGTCACTGGTGTCATGATATATCAAATTACTACTTGTCCATACAAAGGACTCTTTTTGATGGGATCTTAATTGTGCTAGCAGGTTGTATTTGCCAGTGCATGCATGCAGTTAATGTTCATACATGCAACTATGGATGGCCATGTGTACACATTAGAATAAAAGCATACAGATCCATGTTCTTTGCACTTACACCTAGTTAAAAATAAACCTAGCTGATGAGAACTGCTCTTGCAGTCATTGAGGGAATAAGTTATTTGCCACAATCAGTTGTTGCTAATCTGGTCACACCCATTAGCAACACTGACTACAACCATGCATGCACCAAATGTCATACATGCAGCTGACACATCCCTCATTATGGCTTGTTATTTTTCCTTATTGCTTTCAGTCTGCATCTGTTAAGCTTACCTAAAATTAGCTACTACTATCATTACTTACTTCTTACTAGGGTGGCCAGAAATTGACTTTTATGATTGAAAAATTAACCTTATTTGTTGGTGATTTTGACCTTATTTTGACATAACAAATTTGCCTAAGTTTGTAGTAGGTACAATCCATTTTATTAATAAATTACATTATACCATTCACATTTTGACACTATATTAGTGTCATCATCAGTACAGTAAAAACAAAACTAAATGAAAAGATTAAATACTGGAAAAATACTGAAGATACAAAAGATAATTTACATGGTAGAAATGGACATATGAACATAAAAAGAAAAAATTTCATGATGATGGAAAATCAAGACATATAGGGAAGCAAGATCCAATTGTCAGTTCACAAATTAGTGGAATTTTGAAGATACTTGACTTTTCATTCACAATTTTGACGTTGTTGACCTAAAAAGTGTCAAATTTTAGCTGTATTGATTGCTATAGTAGGATATAATGACAAATCATTAATACAGCAATCACTTTTTCTTAGTTTTATTGTCCTATTGTTTTTCATACTTATCCTTCATTGTGTCCAACTGTCATGTATTATATTAGGTTTTTCTCTCTCTTCTTATATAATAAAATAGCTCATCTTAGCTGTGAAAAGCTTATTTTAATGAAGCAAAAGCAAAGCGTTATCTGAGTTGTATTTCTCTTGAGTCTCTATATAGTTATTTAACTACTGTGGAGTGTGAGCAACTGATCATATATATGTGTATATATATATATATATATATTTATACATGCATACATATATAAATATATAATAATATATATATATATATATATATATATATATATATATACATATATATATATATATATATATATATACAATATAT
>OLMO02000003.1:117167-249097 GCA_900291935.2 Cassiopea xamachana | reverse complement strand
TATATATATATATATATATATATATATATATACACATACATAACTTTCCCCCATGCAAAAATCCATATAAAAAATAAGTCCCTAGCGGACTACGTCGAGTACTTACGTTATTCATGATCAGGAGCTTACCCCAAATGTTATTGAAAGCTTTACATATATATTATATATACTTAAATATATACATATATATTTATGTAAAATAGAGACTTACCAAAGTTGACTTGATCTTTGCTGAATATGCTTTTCCATAAAACAACGTATGAATGATAACAATGCAAGGGGTAGTCATTGCTTTCATCAGCTGATAAGTTCCGATTGTATTGTACTGCAAACTCAGGTTTGTTAAAACCACAAATCCACAAAAGGACAATGAGAGGGGTATCATGCTTTTGATGGGTAAAGTTTTTGGAGCAAAAATGTTGAAGTAGGAACAAACCTGTAGCCCAAAAGCAGTGATCACAAAATGAAGACAAGTCAAAGTCATATTTGGGAACTTGTGATAAGCGTAGATCCACTTATTAACAAATACGATACATATAGATGATAAAAGATTCGCAAGAAGGCAAAATGAAAGAACGGCAGGATGCAATTGCTTTCCATGCATTTCAATGCAGCAAATTCATCAGATTAAAAGTTGTGTCTGAGTCGTAATAAAGACAATTCTTTACAAATTCAAAAGGCCAGGTTACTCTATGAGACTTAACAGAGCTTGCCTCCTCCACTTGGAGTCCTTAAACATCCCTGTAAGCGCACGATTAAAAACATGTGGTTGCTTATGAAGCACTACTATTGGAGAAATGTTAATCACAAAGCTGCCATACAGGTCGCATACATTCTTTGTGACATCTTTACTACGTGTACCTACAGCGACAATAAGAAAAAATTTTCTGCAGGTACCAAGTTGTTAATTTCTGATATGGCAACGAGGCTATAGCATAATCAATGATATGATATGATAATGTATTATTTATACACGATTCTACCCTTCAGCTTTTTTATTTTACATCATAATACAACAAAATTCCAAGTCGGTAATATTTACAATAGTCTAAATACATAGAAATAAAAAGAGTAGTAACTAAAATTATGTCCTAGGACGCTGTTCTTCCAGGGGGTCGTGTTTTTAAATGGCCAAGCATATTTTTAATCAGCTCTTTAGGAAGTCCTTTAATCTCCTTTTAAAGTGACTAATAGTTGGGAGCTCCCTAATATCCGTTGGAATTGTATTCCAAATTTTTACAGTAGAGTATTGATAGCTCTTTTTCGCATGTTCAGTGTTAAGCCTGGGAATTTGTAGATCTTTACAATGCCTTGTTGCATAATTTGATTGCGAAGACCTTTGTTGAAATTTATCCCAAAGATTTTCTGGCAAAATGTGGCAAAGTTTTATCATAGTGTAAAGTGGTCTTGGGAACCAGGGTGCGACAAAAATGCGGGTATCATCGCTTTCAGGCAGCTCGAAATAGACATGATTACTCTCTTAAGTTTCAACTCAGCCAATTTATCTGTGCAGGCAGGTACAGGCAAGAAAAGCTGCACTCGCAAGCAGCAAACACCTGTCGAACCCTTTTGGAACCTTGTGCGTACTCCAGGGCCTAATTTAGAGTGGTCCTGGAAATTTTATTAATGGTCTTGGAAAAACAAATTAATGGGCAAGTTATCTTTTTTTACTTAATAAAAGTGCTTTTGCAGGAGATGCATTACACTCTTTTCTCTTCATAAGAAATCTGCAACTTTTTCAGTACAGAAAGTGCCTGAATTCTTGGCCAATTTTGCTGCTTAGGGTTTCTTAAAAGTTTGGTTCTAAATGTGACAACACGTTTTACAGTAAATTTTAAGATTCAAGCTTCTTAATAGTTTGCCTCTAGTACTGAAAGTTTCTTTGCAATTCAGCAGATTCAGTACACGCTTTTTTATAAGAAAAAAGTTTATAAGAAAATGAGGCTCAAATAAGAAAAAAGTTTATAAGAAAATGAGGCTCAAATCGTCAAAATCTTAAGAAGATCGTAAGAAAATCATGAGGCTCAATTTCCAAAATTAAATGTTTTTATAGACTAAAAAGCGGTATGTCGTCGTTATTGCATTCAAAATGTTAAAGATGGAATTCAAATTCAAATATACAATATTATTAACGAAAGTGTATACCATTCTAGCCAGTTTATTTCAGTAAAATTTAAAAAAAATATAAGAAAATCTCAGGCTCAATTTCGGGAAAAGTTAAGAAAATTGAGGCTCAGGCAAAATAATGATTTTCTTATAAAAAAAGCGTGTACTGAGTTTCTTATAGAGCGTTGCTTGTAAAAAAAGAGTGTTCACAATTCATGACCCCTAATGAGGTGTTAATCACTTTTTTCTGTCCATCACCATGCATCACCTGTGGACACATCCTGTTCATCTAGTCATTTCTCATTCTTTCTTTGCGAAATCTGTTAATATCACAGCTGTTCAACTCAGGGCTTATAATATAGCCATCGCACTCTTCGGATTTTATCTTTGGCCTCAAGCATATAACTGATGAACATCAGAGCTCATATCTTGCTGTTGTTATAAGTATATTAGTGCTTTTACACCTAGAATCAGATTGTTTCAAAAATGCTTAACTGGTTGAGTGCGAAAACGGCAAGAAGAGACTAGAGTGAAAGTCGCACTGTAAACGACAGTGGCAGTATTTCTGGTACAGTTAAGGCAAATTTCGATGTTGAAAGCCCTTTACAGAGTGTTTCACACACAAATGCAGACAGCGTAGATATCAAAATTGCAAACATGGGCGCAGAAAGTATGGGGGAATCTGCAGCAAGTACCTCTAAACAAACAACACTTAGAAGGAAACGTCCAAAGATTACTATTGATCAATGTTTTGAAAGAGTTGGAAGCAAGGGGAGAAAGAAAATTCGGTGCAATGCTTGTTTTAAGCATGCAGACGTGGTGAAGCTACGTAAGAAAAGTGACCAAGTGCCCCCAATCTGCACTGAGATTGGCAGTGAAATCAGGACTGAGCATATTGAAAATAATTTGAAGTCAGCTATTCATGCTGCTGCTTGCAGAGCCAATCGCTTACAAAACATGTCACAGCCTGAATTGAAGCAGGAAGTTCCATTATAGACAGCAAGATAATTAAGTCCCAAATTGCACTTTTTCGGAAGATTGGTGGCTACATGCTCACTGTATTTAATGATGCAAAGCGTGGAACCTTAAGTGCCTGGTCGTGGCCGTCCCGTGAAGTTGCGTTTCAGAGAGGGAAGCAATTCCTTGAAAAGCAACAATTCAAGAGTTCAGTGAAAATCCTCAAGGCTTCAGGCATTTATTTCCTGCAAGTCATGGGGAAATGTTAGATTGTATTGTGAAAGCAGATGCAAGTCAAATGAAAAGCACTTTGACAAACTGCCTGGCAATTTCATTAAGAACAGGCGGGTCAGTGGATCGCATGCGAATACACAATGACAACTTGCAGGCAAAAGTTATTCACTCAGATGAAAGTGATTCCTTGTATTTTCTTGGATTTGGTGAATCAGAAAATCGGGGTGCCAAAGACTACCTGGCTGCAATCAAGCAGGCATGCGAGCCGTTGTCGTGGGATGACGTATTAAGCCGCTCCTCATCGTTGGTAAAAGATGACAAAAATATGAACACTAGTGCGAAAAATGGTTTGTGGGCCTTGGAAATCAGTGACCAAAGTTGTTTCTGAAGTAGGAAAGCTGATTAGCGATGCATCTGCACTAAGTAGCTATTTTCATATGTCTGCGGTCCGTCCCAGAAACGTAAAGAAAATAGCTGATGAACATCTTTATCAATTGTGTCAATTTCCCAGATATTTTGAAGTTCGATGGACCCAGTTCAACTACCAATTGCTGGAAAGTGTGCTGAAGAACTGGAAAGCAACAACAAAATGCTCTCAGAGTTGTGCAAAGGACAGAGAAGCCAATGGGTTTTTCATAACATGGACGGACAACGACACCCTGCAATTAACCTGCTTACTGATATATTTGCTTTTTCTTTACAAAAGATTTCATCAGTGTTTTGAAGATGATAATATTTTAATTTTTGACATTGGCAAGAAGAAGAATACTTTAAAACAAGACTTGATGAGTTGAACACAAAGCCATTAATTGGAGGTTGGGAAGAAACATTTCACAACAACTTAATATCAGTCATCAGCAATGATACCACGATTTACAAATTGTTTGATGTCTCTCTGAAGCACAAGCAGAGAAGAGGGGCCCATAATGAACTTGTGTCAGACAAGCGAGGTTTTGACGCAATTCGGAATGAAGTTGTGCTTGCAGTAACAAATTCTCTTGAAGAACGGCTGGACGACGAATACTCTGAAAGCACTAAAGCAATTTCGCTTCTTCAGCAGTTGGATGCAACAGCTACGGATCAGGAGCTAAATGAATGTCATAGAATTATTTGCCCAGACCTGAGTTTAAGAGATTTCGTGATGGAGTATAAAGAGGCCACAGAGGTAGAAAGTTTACTAAAACTCAACACCAGACAACTTCTTAAAGAGCTGGCTCTCAAGGACAAAGATTCTGGTCACTTTCATTGTCTCATCGCTTCACTTGCCCGAATTGTAGCTGCATAGCCCCATTCTGCCGATGTTGAGCGCCTTATTAGTGTTTAGAACAAGTTAAAGTCAAATGACAGGGCATCATTGTCACCCAGAACGATAAAGAACTATTTGCATGTTTCACAAAACATGGGTGATCTGGAAACTTTTGACCCATCGCAAGCAGCCCTTAATTGGCTCGAAACAAAAAGCAGAAGAGACAGGTTGCCAGAAAAAGCAAAGCAACAAGAATGGTTTTTGGACGTTTATCAAGAAGCCTCCCTTGTCAAAGAACAAAAAAACTTGGACAAGCAAATAAGGATAAGGGGAATGTAAAGTCTTGAACATTTACACTGAACCTTTCAACAAAGTATTTTACTTCATCAAAACTTTAAGAAGTAGGCGTGGCATCATTATCCAGCAAACTAAAGGGCGTGGTTTAAAATCTTTTCTTATAAAATTAGTGGTCTTGGAAAATTTCGTTAAATTAGAATCTGGCGTACGCTGCCTTCCAACCGTTGTGAAATTTTACATAAGTGTGGAAAAATTATTAATGTACCTAAGTAGAAATCCGTTATGCCATAGCTAGTATGCTTTGTGAAAAATTTCAATATTTTGTTCAGTAACCAGATTGGCTCAGAACAGCTTCTACACGCCATTGAATTGATTTTTAAAGTTTGTCAATTTGCCGTTTTGAAATCTGTTGCCTTTCTTCAAATCCTCGTGCTATTTCTTCTTCCTTAACCCTTGGAGACTTGAGTTGTGGCCTTTAATTGAAGAATAAAGCTATTGTAGATACTGAGCTTAATGATCATCAAGTACATGAGCTTATAAGGTGACCCAGTGGCCATAAAATAATTCGTGCGAAATACACTTATTCGCTGATTCCATATAGTAGCAAGCAGAAAACCTACCATTGGCCAAGGATTGCATGGCTTACAGGATTCGAATGTTGCATTCTAAAGAGGATTCGATTTGGCGTCAATCGAAAAATCTAAAAGCCCTCTGAAATTCTTTGCCAACGAACAGCATTAGAATGTAAAATTGTGACTGCAATGATTGCAAACTTGAAGAAAAATGTCAATCGAAGTGTAAAACTGATGGTTTGGGTTGCGTATTCAAGACATGAGTTGGTTGAAAGACGAATGGAAGGAGGGTCTTCCAAGTAATGCACTAATAAAAGTAACTGAGCTTGAAGATGAATGTGAACGCCTTTCCAAGGATAAAAAATGCCTCCAGTTTCAAGTAGACACACTTCAGTCTTGTTTGGACAAAAGTCGAAGATCAGAGGAAAGCCTAAGTAAAGACAAGCTGGGATTAGAAAGGGAATTGGTAACTGTTAATGCTATCCTGGAAGAAACAAGAAAAGACTTGGAAAGCACAAGAGCTGCAGTGAAAGAAAAGAATATTATAGAGTCCCAACTGACAAATGATATAGCAAAGGTAAAGAATGAGAAAGAAGCTGAAAGTCATCGAAGGTTTGGGGTAGAAGAGACCAATGAGAGACTTTTATTCGAATTATTGCTTAAAGAAAATGAGCTGGAGAAGAATTCGAAAGAGTTAGATAAAATATGCCAATCCTCGTCGAATACCGAAGGTGCCATAAAAGACAAGTTGAACAAAGAAGAGTATGAACATCAAAAGTTGATGGAGGAGAATAATTGTTTGCAAGAAGGAGCGTCGGAACAAGAAGAACAATGTGAAAAGCCACTGCTAGGAATTGATAATATATATACAAAAGCACTCAGAAGAAGAATTGCAAAGAAGGAAGAAGAAACATGCAGTAAGTAGAATAATATTTTGATTCTTGAATATAGAGCTAGGCTTTTGAGATTATCTACGCAATTTATGCCAATGCTCCACAGTAACTAATTACTGACTCATTGTAACTTGCATAGCCTAGAAATAAGGCTCAGAAGCTTCGCAAGAAAGAAAACAAGGAAAATGATAACATGTTACTTGAAGTTGTAGTGTAAAGTTACTTTCCCCTCTTGTGAGATAATTCCAACGCAGGTCTGCTAGAAAACGATATGAATTTTATACATCCTTGAAATAGAATTCTTCTTTATGTGTTTTGATCTTTTGTGGACATTTTGACAAAACCCGTTAGAGTTCCAATCACAAAGATTTTACTGCCTGATGGTGAAAGAAGAACATGATAGCATTCAATGATTTTTACTTCCATTTTCTTGTTTTACTGGCTTTTAGGACTTATATTTACGACATACTTTTCGAACTAATTTTTCATACAGGAGAATGGACTGCAAAAGTGGGGTGGACTACCAAAGGAAGGTTTTTCGTTTTTTTACAATATAAAGAGAATCTCCGGCAGTAAAAACCTGAGTAAAAAGCCATCTACCTTCCTGAATATCAATATAAATATCTTCTAGGCTTTAGGATCAGAAGGCACAAGAGAATTAAAATATAGAATGCCATTAAAACAGTACAAAAATATTAACAAAGAGTGTTCACTTTGTTTTAGTCAAAGATAGCTCTATAAAACTAGGATGGAAAAAGAAGCTTAAGATTTTCCCTTGGTAATAAGCATCAGTAGTCAGAGGTAGCAGTCTCTTATTTCTAGCAGTGACAAGCTATTCAATAGAAATAGAAGACAAAATATGCCTGTTTACTTGAAAATTGTGTAACTTGTGTTTCTACATGGGCCAAGGCTGTCCCATGTTTTGCAGGTTCGGTTCTCTTACCGATGCTTTACTGAAGAATACTTTTAGTTAAGAACACAAATGAACTCTTTACTGCTGCAAACGATACCTACCAACAACAACTAACTACTAAAATAGAAACGACAGATACATAACACAGAAGATTGACGGTTGTTAATTAGCGAAAGCAGTCAATTTCTTAATTAACTGTCACTTTATGGTGCCTCTCTAATCTTCTCTCGCTGTCTATCATCAGGGGTTTCCATCATGAACCCTACAATTGCTTGGTGGTGAACCTTTTATACATAGATCATTTACTTTCAGTGCCATGACAAAAGTATTCATATGCACTCAATATAAGCAATAATTTGAAAAATCAAGAGCCTCTTTTCTGCAGCCCTATTTAGCAACTGTTATATTCTGACAAGCTGTACTATGCACCTGGTGATCATTAAATTATATTCAGTGCAATGGAGCAAGAAGTAAGTAAAATATATAGAGTTGCAAAAAAATGTCTTATTTTGTCACTATTAAACATGTGTAAGATTTTATGATACCTCCCCTGTAGTCCCATAGAACCATAGTACCAAAAGCTTCTTTTTCCTTAGAGATCTCTTTGATAGAAAAATGCTTCTCCTAAGGAGTAATTACCTTAGTCAAACTACATCACACAGCAATTCCTAAATGCCAATCATGAAATATGACGACTGCAGAGGCACGGTGGGCTGAGGCACAGGAACTATGGAAAAAATGCGTAGACCAGCCAAAAATTATTCAATTTCATTTCATTTTCAAATGCATCGGGTGACCTTTCAGAAATCGCTGATTTGCAAAGGGTCCTCTATTTATGATTAAATATAATACAAAGTAACTACTAAAATATCAAATCACAAGCCTAATTACAACATAATATGAAGTTAATTAATATCATATGAAAAAGGGAGTAGAAAAAGAAAAGGTATAATAGTAAATGATAGATATAGTAAAATATTTAGAGGAAAAGAAGGAGGCAAAATGCAAATTAACTTGCTAAAATTCTGAAGGTGCCGAGAGTAGGTGCTCTTTTAGCTTCTGTTGGTAGGCTGTTCCATAGTTTTGCCCCACGATATGAAAAACATCTTTGTCTCTTCATGGAAGATTTTTTGGTATCTTAAAGTCAGTAGATGTATTGTAAAACGGTATAACGTCTATGCCAAGCTTATATGCGAAAATGAGAATCAACACAGAGATAAATCCAATAATCTGCCAAATGTTCTTTCTTTCGTAACGCGTTACTTGGTTCGGCGAGGTGACTTAGAGTCCCTGCCATCGAACCTCACTCTCTTGTTCTTCATTATCTACATCTCTATACCTCTTATATACTCTACTTTCGGAAGGTTTCGCTAGGAAGCTTTTACTCATAACAAATACACGCCTATATTTACTTTCTTGCTCTACCATTCACTAGATGCGGAAGTTATCTATACGGATGCTAATTCCATTTATGTAATACACTACCTGGGAACATAACGTGATTCTGTGGGCTCTACTTACCAGGGAGCCTTCGCCTGTAGCGCACAATACAAAATACCAACATACAAAATACGTAGCGATCTGGCCCTCTCCAGTATTTCGCAAGTACTGAGAGTCCAATCCTACAACCAAACGACGGTGCCTACGCGAAAATAGATTCAAGTGCTTTCACAAGTCACCTGAAATCTAGTCTTTACGTCCTACGTTAGTTCCTAACTTACAAATATAATATACAGTTTCTGCATCTAAAATTACCAGTATTACAGTATTACGCAGGGGATGAGCTTCACTTTGTTGTCGTGAAAGAAAACCCTATAAAACTAGAGTGAAAAAAGAAGCTTAAGATGCTCCCTTGGCAACAGGCATCAGTAGTCAGAGATCAAATTTGCATATGGAAGTTGGTGGGGACATTTTAGAAACGCACTGACAAGGTAAATCAGATGACACCAAAAAATCCAAAATTTACACAAAATCTGGGGCATGGGGCCGAATTTCCTCATTTGGGTATAGTGGTCTCAACACTCAAAAGTTGCCTTTCTCTCAGATTTGGTGATAATAGGAAAGTGTTTGAGGGCTCACCGAAAGCGCATGGGCAAGTGGAATAACGGAATATCTAAATTAACTGAACTTTCATTGGTGTTTATTTCCTAACGACCTGGAAGTTCGATTGTCACACATAGAATCATCACAGCAAGTCAACTAAATATTGGGGGGTCTCATGCCAGAATGCTACATAGCAAAGATGAGGTGCTAGCTAGAGTTTGAAAAGCTGTTACATTGGGAGGGGGCGGGCATCAACATAGTAATTTTTTTCATTACGTACTTTTTAAGTGATCTCTATAATGTTGTCACAATCTCTTGCTTGATAGCGCAATTATGAAAGCACTTTACTGTTTTAAAAATCAAAACTTTGTTGTTTGAGATTAGCCAAATTTTACCCTTTTGATTCCACTTTTTCAATAGCAAGCACCACCTGTTTTTATTTCCATACAGTTTTTGGCTTCTAGTCATTAATTAGGGAAGTCTTATTTTGAAACAAACAAACTGATACAGCAGTGAAAAAAGTTCTTGATTTTTTCATATTGATGGAAGTTTTGTGCTACTATATGAACCAGAGCGATAGATGTAGCAAACACATTATCAAGAGCTTTCATGTACACAACTGCAAATTTTTCACGTAGAGGCCGCCAAATTCTAGCATAGAATTTCACGTTAAACTGGTGATTAATGAGTTTTTGAACCTTTACAGCCCAAAAGCTTTTCTGAAATGGCACTACTACATAAAATGCATTTATTTCAAAATATTTCTACCTATGTACAGGGAATACTAATGTTATCAACCTTTTGAGTTCGACCATAGTAAACCTTCTTGGTTCCCCAGTCAAATCCGTTTTTGGGAGTTGCCATAGGCCAAACACCTCAAAGCTTAGATGTATTACTAGCTAAAATCCCATTCTTTCGGAAATGTATACTTTGCAATGCTGGCTTATGGCATCTTGAGAAGTTTTCCTTAATGCATGGAATTTTTGTCAAAAAATGGGACGTTTTAATCAAAATTTGCTAACTTTTGATCAATTTTGTTGCAAAAAGCAGGGAAATTTTTTCTAGTTAAAGATTTGGAAACTGCCAAAGCTCAAACTCCAAAAAGCCATGATTATATCTGTTCATGTCATAACAGAAAATGACGAAAAAGCCAAGTTTTCAATTTTTCTGGAGAAACTTCACACTGTAGATAAGTTCTGGCAACTCTGTGCACCATTTGCAACTGGACTGCCAAAAGCTAGGTGATTTGTTGAGATTCAAACTGCTATAACTTTGGAAAGGGTCAGCCTTTTGATTTGATCTTTTGCTTTCTGCAATGCACTTTATTTCTACTTTATGACTCATTAAAGCAAAAATTAAATTGGAGGGGACCAATTTTCGACATTTCCAGACTCCAGCCTACTGTGAGAGGGGACCAAAAATGTGCCTCCCTGTTGTAATCGCTCCACCTGTACCTTCTAAAAAAGCAATCAGAGTGTATACTTGTAGATCAAATTTAAAAAAACAATTTGTAGCCTCTAAATCTTAGATAAACCTTAGAACAATAGCAAAGGAAGAACTCATTTATCAGTGGTGCAACATGCATTTCAAGAGTGTATGAAAGTATCGTGTGATAGACCTTATTTTCTTCTGCATGTATTATATTTTAGGATTAAAAGATAAAATTGCAACGCTGGAATCTGCTCTGAAAATCAACAGTGAAAGCAACATTAACGAAATTAACTGCGACAAAGCTTCGGGAAGTTCAGTAGAAAAACTATCAGATGTAGACAATGTGAGTAGTAAAACTTCGGCAGAGCTCGTTCGTAATATGTCGGTAATGAAATTCCATATATATGACTTGGAGAGAGAGAATGACGGCCTCAGAGCAGCAGTACAAGACCAGCAAATACGATCACTTTCTGCAGAGCGCATTTCGAAAGCTACCACTGACTCCCTCCGTCAGAGTGTATCTGACCTTGATGAGCGCTTGAATGAGATTGGGAATGCTCGCGATGAAATGGAGAGACAGTTGCATGATGAGCGGGAAATGTTTATGGCATCTGAAGAGAAGATGAAAAAAGAAATTGAAAGCTTGAAGGAAGAATTAAAAGAAAATATAGACCGCTGGCAAGAAGAAAGAGAAGCTTTTGTAGAAGAGGAGAGAAAAATGACACAAAGAATTAGGGAGCTTGAAGAGGGAGATAAAGAAATCTACCAGAAGGCAAAAAATCCGATAGTTGAAACCCTTGAAGCAGAAAATCTAAGTCTAAATAAAACAATCCTTTCCCTTTCTGCCAAAGTCGACCGCCTTGAGCGTAAAAATAGTCTTCTTGAAAATGAAAAAGCCAAATTAAGCAATCTCAATGAAGAGAAAATGAGGGAAGAGGAAGATTCTACAAAGTTGCATTTGGAAGAAAAGATAGCACATCTTCAATCACATGTAGGAATAAAAGAAAAAGAGATGGAAAAGATCAAGAAGGAAGATGAAGAACTGCGTGGCCAGATAGAAGAGTTGTACAATGAATTGGACGAAGTTAATAAAATCCTTGCAGATGAGCGTGAAAAGAGAAAGAAGCTCGAAGTGGAAAGCTTAGAGTTCAAGAAGAAAGAGAGAGTTTATGAAAATGCCATAGCTGCAAGCATGGAAGGAAATGAAAAAAAGATGCTTTCTAGCTTTGTGAAAAAACGCGGCGAGCGATGGAACAACGATGTCATTGAGTTGAGAAAGAAAATTGAAGAGTTGGAGAAGAAAAACAGAGAGCTAAACAATGCAATGGACAAAAGAGATTTTTCTGTTGGGGCAATTAAAGAAAGTTTTGAAAGCAAGCTACGAGAGGTGGGTTTTTTGTGAGACAGACAATAACGGCATCAATTCAAATTATAGTGAAATCACAAATTCACCATTATAATCGTTATCAAGAAATAAGAATCTTACTACCAAAGTAATCACCATCGCAAAATAGGTTCATTCAATTAGTATGTACGTACCAAAATGGCAAAAATTTGATCCATCCCCCATCGTACGCACATGTACGCTTGCTACGACCCCCCATTGGGTACATACCCATCTGAACCCCCCCATTTCTAACGATAATGTTTTTGAATATCAAATCAATAATTCTATAAAGAAAAACCGGTAAAATGCTTGAGAGACAGGAAAATAATCACAGCAAATGTCTTGTAAAACAGTAATGAAAGTCGTCACAGAAGACAACAAAGTATGGCTAAAGTGCCTTGCATATGAAAATATAACAAAATACATACAAAAAGAGACTTTTTGCCTACGTACTT
Source organism: Cassiopea xamachana (assembly GCA_900291935.2). Taxonomy (NCBI): domain Eukaryota; kingdom Metazoa; phylum Cnidaria; class Scyphozoa; order Rhizostomeae; family Cassiopeidae; genus Cassiopea; species Cassiopea xamachana. Next base: position 236,563 of record OLMO02000003.1, on the reverse strand, counting down.
AGATGTGTCAATCTCTCTCCCCCCTTTGTACGATGGTGTACGCTTTTGCTTGACTCCTCTCCCCTCTTCGTGCATATCTACTAAATGAATGACCCTGATTGATAGTGTTCAGTAACTTTCCTGCTTCTCGCATTCCTGCGCTTTACAAATTACTTTAGACTGAACTTCTGAGATAATAAATAAGAATTTTATTACGTCTTGCATCTGTGACATTAAAGCATGCATCTGTCTGGTTTTTAGGGCTGTTTACATATTTTCTAAACGCAGCTAATGCGCGAAGACACCTTATAGCTGAAAACTTACAGTAAAAAGAAACCATGCTTTAAATATTCAGCAAAACACTCATCCGAGACAGCGTACTTCTAACATTTACTTTGTTCACAAAACACCTGCATATGATAAATATTTATGAATGCAGCTATAGTAAATAAAATTTCCTGATTGCATTTAAGGAGCAATCCAAAAAAGCATCTGGAACACCTGAAAGAACAAGTTCAAGTAAAGAAATGGTGCTCAAATCTTCGAATTACTGCACAACTATAAGTCGAAGTAGTTCAAGACATACGAATGAATCTAACACCGATGTAACGAGTGATTTTGGTCAAACAGTAAATTTAAAAGATGACATTGTCTCACAATTAAAAGAGCAAGTGAGAGTAGCTGAGATTGAAAAAGAGGAGGCAGTAAGAACAAGCAATGCTAAAATAAATGCACTAGAAGAAGAGATTGTTCTACTAAAGCAACATATTCAAGGCATACCTAGAGCGGGAAAAACTGGGTGTGCCCCAAACACCATCATAACTCCAAAAGCGTTCATGGGAATAGAACAGGCAGCATTTAACCAATCAGAACCATGTAGGAGCTCCTCCAAAAGGGAGCCAAACATACAACTGCCCAAGAAGAATTGGAATACACTGGAAGAGCTGAGAGACTTGGTTATAGAGTATAGCAGTGAGTCATCAGAGCTTCAAGAGATTGTTGATGAATCGAAAGAGGCAATGCATGAATTGAAGAAGGCATTACAAGGAAACGAAGGGCTGTTTCTAGTCGATTCTGCAAATATAGAAGAATTAAAGAGGGTAGCAAGTCTTTCTAATGGTGAAACTGACGGATTTGTTCATATTGATGAAAAAGAATCAAATACACAGATTAATGATCACCAGGATGGACTCTCAGCAAAACAGTCCTATACTCTGTCGCGTTTGTCACTCACTGATATTGACGTTGAAGCTGTGCTAAGCAAGCTCAGGATTGCCATTAGTCAACTGGAATCGCGTTTAGAAAAAGTGGTTAGTGACAAAGAAAGAGTTGAAACAACAATACAAACTCTGGAGAAAGACTCGTCTTCTAGCTTAAGCAGCATCTCCAAAAGTTTTGAAAACATAGCAAGCATGAAATGTGCGAAGGAAAATGACATAACTGGGAATCGCTCTGCTGTTATTGAAATTGCACGTGAAAGAGATGCAATCATCACAGATGGTACAATTGACGATGTTGCTCATGAAGAAAACAGACGGCCAACGGAAGAGAAAGCTTTTCAGCATGGTCAAAGATGCAAGCTGCTGTGGCAGCAGCTTTGTGACACAATGGCATCGCTCTCAAAGTATGAAAAAGAGATAGCAAAACATGCAAGACAGAGGGGCACCTGTGAAAAGCAAATAGATGAAAAAGAGCAAAGAGGAAGCATTGAAGATATCTGCACTCAAACAGAAAATCGATTTTGCAGTGAGCTAGAGGAAAAAGAAGATAAAATAAAGCATTTGGAGTCACAACTGATTGAAGAGAAAAGAAGTTTTCAATTATTGCAGCAAGAAATCGAAAACTATCGGGTAAATCTTAATCAATCGGAAGAAAAAAATTACAAGCTTACAGAAAAACTTGAAGAAACAAGAATTTTGATGAGTAAATATCATAAAAGCAATGACAAGAAACTTGATGTAATCTTAAATGTTCTGCAAGAGGGATTGATAAGCCAAGTAAAGAACATTATAGAAAATGATTACCTGAGAAAGTCTTCACCAAGTGAATTTAAGCTGCTCAGCCAGTCAAACAGCAGGCAAAGTTCTCGCAATGCATCCTTTTATTCACCAGAAGATGGAAATAATGCAGAGATTTCTATAAAGAAATCCCGTCAACGCCGTCGTAGAAAGGACTCGTATCCTAGTAGAACAGGATCACAGGAACATCAGGCATTGGATGATATAGAACTTGTCAAGGGTAAGATGATGTGGATCCAAGATCATGTAAGAGGTTTATTAGGGGTCATTGATGAAGCCAGAAGAGAAAAACACAGAGCACAAGAAGAATGCAAGCAACTTGTTCAACGCATGGAGGAAAAGGACATGGAAATGAAAAAAGCTGAAGCTAGTCTTGAACTAGAGAGGCACAGAATGAATGACAATGACACTGAATACCGTGCAGAGCTGGATGCTTTAAAAACAGAACAACTGGAAGTGTTCCAGGAGTTTAGGGAAATCTGTGAAACCGTAAAGCGTAAAGATGTAGAGCTGTTAAATAAGAGCAAACATATAAAACTCTTAACAGCTGAATGGAAGGAGAAAGAGGTGACGTTAGCAACACAGATTGACAACCTAGAAAAAGAAAACAAAACGCTGTGGACAGAAAACAGTGAATTAAGAATCGAAGTAGAGAGATCTAGGAATGTTACTGATGAATTCACAAGAAAGATGAAGAATTCTGAAGATAATCTAAATCAGCTTTATCAGAAACTATCTCAAGTAGACAATATATTTTATGAATGCAAGCAGAAAGGGCTTTATAAGTAGATTTGGAACTCTGTTTCCAAGAACATCAAATGTACCCAAAAGTGACGTAACTGTGTAACTGTAAAATTAAACCAATTGTTCCCACTCTTTGCTGTGTTTGTCCATGTAGCATCTGGTTTGTTAAATTCGAATATTCAAATATCAAATTCAAAGTTTTCTTGTCAAATATCTTCCAACATAGGTTCTATAACATGGGTATATATAACTTTGGCATATATAACATGGATACATATAACATACGAAGACATCCCTTGTTAAAGCGTTCGATTCGTGTTTCATACAAAACAGCTCACTACGGGGTTATACTTAGCAGTAGATTGTAATCGCAAAGAGAGATGGCAGAGGTTACAAAAAAGACGTAAAAAATTGCAGTAAAACCCGGACCCACGAACTTTCGTTACATAAGAACCTACAGCCGGAAATTGTGTAATATGACTTTGAATAATTAGAACAATTTCAGCCTAATATTCTAGCTAGGTTCCTATTAATGATTCACTCGCTGGAAATAAACCCAACCTGATTGCCAATAAACCCTTTCATGGATGCTCCAAAAATAGTACATACATCTTTGTGACAGGCAGGCTCAAACCTGTTTTTAACCACAGAGCTTTGTATGGTCAACTATATTTCCATAGTCTTTCAATGCTGAACTATTAATGTTGGACTCTATGATGAAAATCAGCACCCTGATAAATGGAAGTGCCTCATCACCTATGACTATAAACCATGAGATCAATATGGGAAGAATTTAAGAGTGGAAGTACTTCATTTCAAAATCTTAGGCTCTAATGCGAGGGTTTTTAGTGTATTGAATATATAGATATATCAAAGAGTTTATGTAAAAGCTGTGGATTAATTATAAAATTGCAATGTCCTTACTATTTCTACCTAATGTTTTGCATTTCTATGCATCAAGGCCAGAAACTTCTTGCAATTGTAAATTGCAATTTACGAAAATATGTTCTAGTAAACAGGGCACATCTACTTATCGAGTCCCTCAAAAATAGAACATATATACTTATCGTATGCTTGGAAGATATATTCTTTGCCAAACTGACGGGTGTTTTTTCCATATTTTTCAGGGGGCATAGTCCCCAGCTCACTCTTTTCTCCATGCCAAAATTGTTGCTAGGGAGCTACAGTTTTCCTCATTTACTAATATCCAGAAAGGGTTTCCGTTTTATAACTGTAAGATAACATTTAGGCTCGGTCTTCTAAGATACACGTTTGTTCTATAAGAAAATTGTTATCTGCCCCAGCAATTTAACTTTTTTAACTTTTCATGATTTCAGTTTCAAAATTTTCTGATACACTTTCTTTAGTAAAAGTGAAAAAGCCTCAGTAAGTAACAGAAGTTAAACTATTAAATAACAGCCAACATAACATATATAATATTGTATACACAGATGAATCGAATTCTAAATACATCACAACCTAATTTAGAGTGGTCTTGGATATTCAAGTAGTGGTCTTTGAAAGAAAATTTAGTTGGGAGAAATAGGACAATTTGATATCAACATCGAGAAAGTTATCGACATTACAAGCTATCCATCTTTCCTTTTAATATCGATGACTTCTGATTTACGCAAGATATAAAAATTGCTCCTTCTGGAAATGTGAATTGAAGCCTTCTGAACATTCTTGCAAAATGCTTTTCACTTATTCGAAACTATGTGTTATCAGCTGTTTCGCAAACAAAGTACACCTATTGCCACCAAAACACGCTTCTCGCTGCTCTTCGAACGAATTCTCGCAACATTGTTGGCAGGAATCCTTCGTGCTAATTCCTCTGCTAGCCCATCAAGATTTGACGCCCATGCTACGTGCACCACAATGCTGAAGCGTGACTACACATTGGCAAGCTAGGGAGCAGCAAGATAGGGATGAAAGAGTCACTGGTTGCCGACCTCTTGCGTAAAGGGCCCCTCAACACAGACAACTTTTTTCGTGCTGTTCAAGCTAATTGATTCTGAAAATTTGCCGTAGAAACGAAAACTGACCAAGAATAGTTATGACGTCCACCGAATACCACCGAGAAGTCAGTCACACAGTAATTCAACTCAATCAACTTTCATACATTGCTTATAACTGTGAAACGGTAGAAATTATGAAAGAAGTAATTGCAAATTGGTAATCAGGATATTTGGGTTAGGGGCCCTTTAAAGTCACATTGCGCATGCGTTCAAAATCGAAAGTGAAACTTTACTGATTTCGTTATTTTAGGGAAATGGCCGTATCATAAGACAATATAATGAACTTCGGACGAATTTAGTATTGCTGGTCCACTGCTGCAATAAAATCACCTAAGTTTTCAAGAAGTACTACACGAAGCACTGATGAATTAATACTTAAGAGCAAGCTTTACCTAGAAGATAGTACAATGACTTTGTCTTTGCCGAGACACGCAACAAAAAACAGGCAACCAGAGCCGCGAAGTGGACATGTAGCTGTTTATTGGAAGGGTTTAATGATTGTTTACGGAGGATACAATGAGGTATTAGGAGATTTCCAACGCCATGACAAATTTATGGCACCAAATGAAATATGGACCTACGATATGGAAGTTGCTGGATGGAGTGAAATAAAAACTGATGGTAGCCATCCATTTTCGGGCATATCAGGCGCAACAGCATGTGTATTCAACGATTCATTTATACTTTTTGGAGGTTTTGCTGATGCAGTTGGTCGACTGTCATCTGTCTTTGAACTAAATTTAAAAACACTGAAGTGGCGGGACTTAACCGCGGAGGACCGAATTAAAGGGCTCTGCCCATCAAAACGAGATAAACTGACTTGTTGGCAACATGGCAACAAAATAATTTATTTTGGTGGTTTTGGCCCTCCACCTGAGAAGAATTTAAATGGATTCAACGGTAAGTTTTGTTTCGACAGGGAACCCTGGGGTAGATTTGAAGGCATTGGATGGAATAGTGATGTTGTCGTGCTGGAGTGCCAGGCTCCAGGTGAATTTAGTTGGTCTTATCCATGTCTCAATGAAGGGCCATCACCAAGAGCTGCTCATGCTGGTTGCAAAATCGTGAACCAAGGCTATGTGTTTGGAGGAAGACATGCGAGCAGCAGGCAAAATGATATGTACTATTTAGACCTTGATAATTATACTTGGCACATGATCACTTATAATTCTCCTGCACCTGTGGGAAGGTCATGGCACATTTTACAAAATGCATCTGACCATCATTTACTTTTGCATGGTGGACTTGATTCTGATGGCACGACACTCGCAGATACCTGGATTTTTGACACAACAACTAATGTTTGGCATGAGCTTTTACATCTATGTAATCATTATTATGACTATAAAATTTCAAGAATCTGGCATACAGCAGTTACAACTGATACTGTAGGAGAGGTTGTTGTTTTTGGTGGCTGTTCAAACTCAGTTCTAGCTGAAGAACAGAGTTGTCATTCCAATGATGTTATGATGTTCCGGATAACTCCACTTTCATTGGAAGCACTCTGCATTGTTGAAGTTGCAAAAATGCTACCACAATTGAAAAGAAAGAAACATGTAATTCCTGAGCATATCAAAAAGAAGCTATGCAAACAAGCAAGGTACATGGAATTTGATACAGAATGTGCACCAGTCCAATGCAAAATGGCTTGTGTAATGTTGTAAAGATTCAGCCCATATGTGGCCATTGTTATAACTACGACACCAACTATCAATCAAGTGAATTTTTAAGCTACTTGCTATGCATGAATACTCTTTCTGATCAAGGAATCAACAGCCTTTCCATATTTTTAGCCTTCTAATCTGAAGTCCCTAATAATGCCCCCTAATTAATTTTTGATTTGTTCCAACCCCCTGAACTTATAAGTACCCTCAGTTTGTTACTTTTAGAGCACTGAAGATAATATAGTGTGTTGCAAGCATTAGAATCCTCACTTCAAAACATTTGAAGCTTTTTATGTTTTATGACAACCTTTTCTTGTTCTTTTTGTTGCTCAAAAATCCTTTAAGCTGTTTTCAAGTTCCAACTACCCTGTTTATTTTAAACCCGTCAAGTAAAATTCGAAAATTTTTTTCCAACTTCCTGTCTATTAGGATCCCCAATGGATATGGCACTTGAGAGTTCCAAACACACAGGGAATAAGAATGAAGGAAACAAACGCTCTAGTTGTAATGAGCTTTTATTTTCTTTATATTAATCAGTATGATGCTATGAAATGTAGAGAACTGTATAGGGCAACAAACAGATTACACACAGCTTTTATAAGTAACAAACTTTCGGCCTGGATGCTTCTTATTATTTTGTCAAATCCAACATGAAATGTTTCTTAAACTGTAAAGATTCCCAATAACAACTCTGATAAGGCAACTGTGATGCAAGAAATTGGATGTTCCGGTTGTGTGAAGAATTTTATAATGTTTTTTCTATTTTGTTTCTAGGTTGATCAAACATTTTCTCATAAAAACAGTTTTTTCAAGTCATTGCTTGAAACCTCCTTGCCTATGTTTCTTAAATGTTTCTCAATTTTTTCCTAATTTCAACACCACACTTCTTGTAGACACGTTTCTTATAAGAATAAATGTGAATAAGAATATAGCTAATTCCAGTGCTCTAAATATAAAAGTCACATATACAGCAGAATTAAGAGATACTGAAGGAGCCACAGAAAAAATGAAACTTTAATGGTCAATTGAAAGATTGCTACCATTGAGATGTTAATTCAGCTGTAATAAGATCTTTATATGGTGCAATAGCTTGAGAAATATGCACAATTTTAATGAGTTAGAACAACACTTCAGTTCAGTTTATATGGTAGATTATACAATGTAGACCGCACAATTCTGCAAACAAAAAATGTTTCTTCATTCCACAATACCTACAGAAAGAATGCACACATTTGCAAATATTACAGCCAACATTAATGTTTTCCTATTGTGCCACAATGATATTTCTACTCCAGTTACATCAAAATAAAACCATAATGCTTTGCACTGCAGAAGACATGCAGTAATATCACAGGATGTAGTACTTTCCATAAAAGAAGTAATTCTGGGCTCATTCTACATATCTTAGTACATTTCTTGTTGGAAAAAAAATTGATGCATGAATGAAACATTTTGTGAAGAGAGCCAAAGGAAGAACTTATCAAACCCATATAAATGTATTTATACCTGCTTAGTTTTGGGAAAACAAGCCATCAAACAGCAAGGATAAAGATAATAATGTGAAGAGCAAACGTGAAGGGGTACCCAAATCAAACTCCATACTTAATGGTATGCAATAATGGGGGGTTGCTCCCAATTTTTCTGTGAGCTATAATTGGAATTATACAGCAGCATATGCTTTCACATAGGTTCTTAATTATTGTTTTATATCATGATTATATTTCTATGCAAGGTTTCTCTAACTTGAAGGCACAGCTGTACTCTTTAAAACAATATATTTCATTGCCAAATGACCCAACTAGGAAGATTTAAACCACAATGCATACGTGACTTTTTGAAGAGCCTTCCATGCAGCATGAATCCACTTTAACTACAGTGCAGTGCTTAATTCTGGGCCACATATAGTGGAAAGTTAATTTTTAAACTGCCTGTTATTCAAGGTCAGTGCATAAGCAAAGAAGTATGGTGTGATATGTCCTCAGTATGATCAAATGATAGCAAATGTATACAAAATGATGATGTTATATGATTGCTACACAACTTGCCTGCTCCTATAAATACCAAGCTATACAAATTTAACTATATACTTTTTGCATGGCATGAAGTATGTAGTTGTAGCAGCACTTAGCTAGTTTATCTGTTTGTAGTTTATAAAGCCAAACAAACTAATAGTTATTTGGAAATTCATTTGACAACATGGCCTCATATTAAGTGCAAAGGAGAGTCAATGGCTCTGACAATAATTTTTTTCTTTATTCAAATATAATTTACAAACAACACAAAATTTACAGGACTATGCCACAGGGAGCATGGAAATACATAGCAACCCTGTGGTAATTACAAATAACTAGTGAACTAAGACTACAAACACAGAAGTAAGCCTATCTACATAACATTGCAGTTGAACACATTTGACAATGGTAAGTACGAAGTCAAACATAAAAGTGGTATTGTGTGTAGACATGTATGACTTAAAAAGCAAACCTTTTACTATTAGAACTAGCTTTGCATCTTCAGCTTGTATTTTTCAAGGTTTTGCTACAAAAGAGGGATATTGCAAACAAAATAATGGAAAATATGTGGAATTGATGAAAAAACAAAAACCAAAGTACTTTCTACCAATTCTATTAAGAATTTGTACAAGCTACACCCACTACCATCAAACTTACAAAAATGAAACAGCACCATACCTTATGGAGGTCAGACATTTGCTGATGTTTTGTCAAGATGTCTTTGTTTGGAAATTGTCGCTTACAAAGAAGGCATGTGAGTTTGTCCCAATCAATGTGCTTGTCTGTTTGGTCTTCATCAGAATCATCACCATACTCTGCAACTAACCTTGAAGCTAAAATTGAACATTGATTTAGAACACAATCAATACTTGAATAATTGCACTGTTATTCACAGTAAAAAGAGGGTATGGGAAAATTCAAAAACTAGTTACAGTAACAGCACCTATAAAATCAGGGGCATTGTCTAAAAACTATGGAATTAAAAATTGAAACAATGGTCATGAAAATTGGTGGTTTCAAAACGTTCTTTAACCAAAGGCTGAACAATATTTTGATACCACTGGTTTTGAAAACATTTGTTTTCTTGCTAGGTATTACACCTCAACACTGTTCTCAAACTGCATCATTAATTTTGTTACCAACTGAATCTAGCTCCTGTTACAAAAATTGAATCAATGTCAAAATTATCTTATCATACTTTAGAATGGATTAAAGGTATCATAAAATTTGAGAAAAAGAGTTAAAGAAAATCTTGGAAGATGCTAGTTCTAGCTTTTCTGATATAGATGAAGATAATGGAAGTGGGGAGCGTGAAGAGAACACTTGCTGAGGAAATATACACAAAAGTTAAAATAATGAGAAGAAATAATGACACAGCAAAACTGCTTTCTAGAGCTTTATAAGGAGACAAGAATGTTACTAGCAGCAAAAATTTGAAAGAAGCTCCTTAAAACATGTAAAAGTTGAATAATTATTACTACTTTTTCCTTAAGCATACATTAAAATCTAAAATGAAGCATGCATCTTGAGACATCCAGCCTTTATTCAATGAATTGTACATTTATGAGTTACAAGCCAGATCATTACTATTGAGAAATTATTTTGCAAACTGAACAATAATTCAAGACAATACTATGTGCAAAGCGTGTTTTTCATAGGAAATTGGTGTGGTCCAGGAAACTCTCCTTGAATATCCACCCCTCTGTCACAAGATGGTCTGCTAAATTATTTGTCTAAATGCTATCAACTCAGTACTACAACTCTTGGAATTACCCATAGAATTCTGTTCCATAAAATAAGCTCAGATCATAATACTGCTATTGATTAAAACTATGAAGAAAACAATTTCCTTTTGATGAAAATTTAAAGCTACAAAGAGATATGAAAGCCATATACTTTCAATGAGCAGCAGGGCTTCTGAAGAGTATTGGCTGTTGAGAATAATTTGACACATAAGTAAAAACATTCACCTAGACCTTTGGGTTCTGTTTTTGCAGCTATTAAGGCTGCCAATGACTGATTAGTGTCCTCATCATCAACTGCAAACATTGTTTTTGATGTGATCTATCATGCAAAAGAAAGTAAATCTCCTTAAATAATATTGCATGCCATTTTAAGCTAACTTGCAGAGCTTTCAATTGAAGGAAGCTACCAACAATTCATAGTCAGCTACTTCTACCTGAACTGCCCTCTGCTTTGACATAAAAAAGTAGACATAATGAGTGGCTCTCCACAGGACACAGCTGCCTACGCATACCATTTATAATCAGTTGCATACTTTAAAAACTATTGAATACTCTAGCATGGGGATATTTGTGTCTAGAAATGAAGCATCAAGTGAAAAAAGTACAAATTAGAATGCAATAAATTTTCTTGAATGAAATCACATGTAAGGTGATATGATGAGCACATGGTAACCTAATTCTAAGTTGAGCACTGCTCAAACCTTGATTGGATCTGGTTTTAATTTTGCTGAACTCTGTAATATCTCAATCTGTATTTGCTTTCTGAGTGCCTCCTCCTTAGCTTCCTGTTCTTTCTGCAATAACTGCGCATGTCTTGCTGCATTACTTTTAGCAACTTTTGCTTCATTCATTTTCTTTGCCCATCGTTCCATGTCTTTTGCAATCTATTATAATCACACACTGAGTTAAGCTGCATCAGGTCATATGACCAAGAAGATTCAATGAAGTGCAAAGCTTGAAAAATAGACACTAATTTTTGACTAACATGGATATCAAAAGCAATTTTCTTTACAATTTTCTCTGCAGAGCATTAATCCTAATCCCAAAAATCACAAATATATGTAATAATGCAAATGACAATCAGCAGATAATAACTGAGGGAGGAGAGACCATATTAATACCGACCATAACCAAGACACATTTAAGTTCTCACCTTTCTAGCATTAGAACCTGTAGGCTTTGATTTGACTTTTTCTAGGATATAAACATGAGCATGATCAAATATGCCTACTACGAGTGTCTCAAAACTATTACAAAACAGGAAGTTGCAAAAATTAAACCTATCTTGAGAAAATACAGTCAAACTCCCATAAGTTGGAGTCACATAGGTCAGATTTTTACAAGTCGGGCAAATTTGCGTGGTGCCAGTCCACTTGCTACAAATCTTATACTTTTTCTATGTGTAAGTTGGATTTATGAAGTCAGATATTTGCATAAGTAGGAAAATTTTTATCTTATAAAGCATCATGTAAGTTGGAATTTGATGTTAATAGAAGTGGATAATGATACATATTATGTTTCTGAACTCCAATATCAACTTGCATCTGGTTGTAAATAGGAGTAACACATTTCCAGGGCTGAAAGTGTAATCAATAAAAGACTATTTCAATTGAATATTATTGCCTATTGCTAAACTTAGCCAAACTATTGTTTTTGAAGTGGAAGCAGTCAGTAAAGTCTCTAGCTTTGTACTCTTTATGTCCTCTGCTACATCGGAAAATACCTGACTATGTGTAAGTCAGAAAATATCCAACTTACATGTGAGTCAGATTTCACATAAATAGGACTATTTTGCCTAGTCTGAAGCAATCCAACATACATGAATTTGTATATACACACCTGTGGTTAGGGTTGGTGCTGATATAGGATTCCCTTCACTATCCATGCTTGAAAGGGAACTACAAAATATACATAACATTTGCAATAGAGGTGGTAGATGAACATCACAAAACACCCAATTTACAGTTGATCATGTACTCCAGTTTTTTGCCCCTACAAGCCTTTTAGAAAACTTATTGTAGTTTTAATGAACTGTTATTTAGCAATCAAGCTTAGACAAGGAACATAGGTAAATGCCGTTAAATCAAAGAGCTTCCAGTGGAGAGACTTGAGGAATTTGGTTCAAATTTGCAAACCCATTTCTATGAGACAAGTGCTTGATCAAATGCTTCTAAAACTAGGTGTAAAATTTCAGTTTAATGTTTGCCATGCACATTAATATAACTAGTTTCATCAAGATTGCTATATAAGTCATAGTCTGCTTGACATTGAGGTTGCTTTCAACTGTTTTGTTTACAAAATAAAAATATCTGTGTTCTCTGATAGTAAATACTAAGGCATTGTTGCCAGATCAATACATAGTATGTTCTTGAAGCAATTTGGGGTTACCTACAAAGAAATTTTTTACAGGCACAATTGCCCTCATAGGCTGATTTTCATGGGCATTTTACTACCCTGGTGATAATTACTTACTGAAAAGCCTGCACAAAGCAAATAAAAAGCAGTTAACACACCCATCTTGATTTACAATAAAATATTGCTGTTTTTGAGCATCCCAATAAAGAAATCTTCCGGTTGTGCCATTGTAGTAGTACTAAACAATAAATAAATAAATAACAATTATGGCAATAAGACAAATAAGAGAATCAATCAAATATGACTTTCAGAATTGAAATCTCAACTTTGAAAGTTTGCTTACATGACACAATCTAAAATCAAAGAACACTGCTTGTTAAATACATACAAATGTTCAAATCAATATCCAAAAGTAATAGGCAAATATTTCAACATGGGAAAAAATCAAAGATCCATTTTACTAAAAAATATTCTACTTGTTGTTATTGTTGTTGTTGCTTTTGTTGCTGTTGTTGTGCATGTGTGCATGCCTGCATGTGTGTGTATCCATAGTGTTATGCAGTGAGAATTTTGCAAGCACATATACTAACCCCAGTATTTGCATCATAATAAAGACCAGTTGTTGCATCATAATAATAGCCTGTATTTGGATCATATGTGTAATTTGAATATTGATTTTGAGACTGTGCTTGTTGTTGTTGCTGAGAGTAGGGTTTCTGATCATATTGCTGTTGGTTTTGTGTAGCTATAACATAAAGGATTGATTATCATATTTGTCATCTATTAACATTAACAAAATAATCATAATCATGAACTGACACCATGCATTGATACAAATGATCTCTATATCCCAAGATGAATACTGTTTTCCATACTATCTTTTGTATAATTTGATTTTGTGTAATTCCTTGTTTTATACAAGTTCTAGCTAAAGGTAGAAGAATCCAAAATGGAAAAGGTGGAGTTCTCTTATCCAGGTTTCCTAATGTCAATATACTTTCTACATAAATTCTTATTCAAATTGCCAAAAGAACAGAAAACAGTAAATCTTTCCAGTACAACATATTGGTGTTCTATGCATTAGCATATTTTGTGATGTGCTATGTTTTCCTTTAGCAGTCGTGTTGCTGCACCAGTCTTGTTTTCAAATGGGGGGCTGTTTTATTCCACCTGTCAATTAATGTGTAATTTGTTGTGTACTGTGTGATAATTATGTACCCTGTGCATGATGATTTATAGCTAGTTTTGGGTTGTATGAAAAGAGGATACATCAAAGAGCTAGTCATTGGAGTCTCAATTCTAAATTAATCCTAAGCTTAAGGTTGTATCCAGACAAAATTGTGTACAGACAAAAGCTAAAACAATCAGTTTCTAATGCTAATGTTATTTCAATTTTATCTGTCCACATTCTAAGTAACTGTGTCATGGATGGTGTCATATAAGATAAGTAAAGTACAAAACAGTGACAAAGTGTATCTTTCTCATTGATACTTACTCAATACACCTCATCTATTGCATAAATCTCATTTAAACTAGTGAATTGAAAGACTAGGATGATCAGCAAGGGTCAAAAAATTCAGAGCTAGCACAAGGTAATGACACAAGAGAAGTGCATACCTTCAATTACTTCTGTTCCACAATCAGAATGAGACTGGCTTGAATCTAGGTGTAGAGATAGAGAATGCATAAGATACTGAAATATATCAAGACTACGATCATATCTGTCCTCCTTCTTCTTCACTGGCGAATGCCTCTTCGTGATACAATGACCCAATGTTTCATGTAAATATTAAAACAGTTGGAAAAATGGAAATTGCAAAATTTTCCTAAACCAGAAATGCAGCAAAGGCATAATTATCTGGATTAGAAGGCCAGCAACAGTGTCTCATTACTTGGTCTTCCTGCTTATACAAGCTGCAGCTGAGTAGAGGTGCCTCACAACACTTCTAGCATTTCCCAACAAATTTGCAAGTAGCAGCTCTAGAATGAGCATAACGGTGTGGAGTACAAAAAGTCTACTTATTGGCTGTGCTTATTAATTAACACAACCAATAGTTATCTTCCTCAAACCATACAACAAAGACCACTTGATAATGAATTTGAAAGTTTGTTTTTGCAGTCACATTTGCCAATATGCTACAAATTATTTTAACTTTGCATGCATAGAAACTTGAGATTGATTTGTATATTGTAGAGCCCGCCCATTTTAATTACCATAGTAGAGGCACAAAAGGCACTTCACACAAAAATGTTTGTCAATTAATATTGCTACTTTTGCTTTAAGTATCTCCAAAAATAAATTGCCACAGTGATTTTACTATTTAGGTATGCCCCCATCTGAATGGGAAATTGCCTGATTATCTAAATGTAAGCTGAACACACCTCTTGAATGTAGCTATTTGCAAGAGTAAATAAAAACATTACTCCATCTGTTGTCCCCTTCTTCACTATAATAGGATGATACTATACCTTATGCCATGCCTTACATGAATTTGTGTGTTTTTGAAATGATGTCATACCTGTAGCCTGCTGAGAACCTGACACAGCTTGAGTGTACTGATGAAGAAAAAGATGCGAGAAAAATTGTAATTACAACCAAACGGATTGGAAGTTCATCTGCAGGCCTTTCTTTCATGCCTAAACTTTCTGTATGAGGGGCAGGTGTAGGAACTAATGAAAATTTCTTTCCTGGTAAATTTGAAAAGGAAAGGCCCCTATGTAGAATGCTATAGAATACCATATTTACCTCAACTGGGATAGAAAGTTGGATGGGTTTCTGAGATGCATTATATAGCACCATATGAGTGAAGGAAATATATAGTCATGACATATTAATTTCTTTCAGCCCCAACTATGCTGGGCTTTGTCATCTGTATATTTGTTCAGCTGTAGTATATCACCTAAATGACTGGTAAGCTAGAACTAACAGTGATCTTACAAAGAAATATTCAAATTGGTTATATTTCATTGACTTCCTCATTGAGCATTCAATACACATTCTACCCTACTTCAACCTGGCAACTAATCTACAGCTGGTATGATTCTAGTATGCTGATGAGAAACCAATCTGACGAATGTGCCAATACTGACTGCCACAATAAAAAAAACCTCATCATAGGAATGGAAAACTCTGGCAACCAGAACTGGCATGGTAACAAAAATTTAATTTCAAACTTTAATTGTCTTCAAAATATTTGGCAAGAAAATATGGGGATAAAAATCTTCTGAATAAAAATGTTAAAATATAAACAAATGCAAAACACAAAATCACCTGTTGCTGTTGCAGCACTTGGGTGTTGTAATTAGCTGACTGCCCTTGAAGCTGTGCTGCTTGGGCTTGTGCAATGGCAATGCTGGCAATATTAACATTTTTTGTGCCTTGGGAAAGGCTGGATCCAACATTCTGTTTAGCTTCAGATCTGTAGAAGCAGTTATAACTAATAATTACTTACCCAGAAAGAAATAATTTATAAGAAAACATAATCAGATCACAAAATGTATGCTGCTAAAAAGCCTACATGAAATAAGCAATTAAATGTATCAGAATGATGAAATAAATAAGTAGTGTGGTGATCATACCCATGCTTTACTTTAGAAACTGGGGGGTGTGGTGTGTTTCTTGCATAACCAACAGAAACCCTCCTTCCTTCAATGAAATATGCTGGATCACACTGCTGAATATTTTCAAGTAGGGATTTGGCATCCTGTAAATAATCAACTAGCAATCAATACACAGAGCTTTGAAGGCAACTGCAATATTCAGCATGAGAAATGTTTTATACAACTCATATACATCACCTAACTTCTTAGCATTCTTATGACACCTATCACAGCTAATGTAAAGACACTGACTGGCTAAAATGCCAAACTATGCAGAGTATGCTAGTTGCTGATCTGACTAACAAAAGTAATAGCATCAAGCATTTTAGAGCATCAGTCCATATCTATTCAAAAAGTAAAGAAACTGGCTCAAACATCAAAGATGTGTGTATATATACATACATACATACATACATACATACATACATACATACATATATATATATATATATATATATATATATATATATATATATATATATATATATATATATATATATATATATATATATATATATATATATTGGCAACAGTTAGACAATTAGCCAACAATTTTGAGATTTTCATGGGTCAGCAGCAGTGCCATTGCATAAAGACTATAAGTGAAATATAAGTTTTCACTTTCAGGTTGAATTGCCATGGCAAAAGTAAGACACTAACCAATTAAACTAAAACCCACTCCATTCTATGAAGCCATTAGCCATTTAGCCTTTGCAAAAAAGATAAAGAAATCACATAGAGGACATTTAACATTAATGATGGGAAACTATACCTCAGTTGAACCTAGTTCTATGAAACAAAAGCCTCTTGAAATTCCAGTGACTTTATCCTTTATCAATCTTACATCAAAGATTGGTACACTTGTCAGCTCAACTAAGTGATTTCTTATCTGTATAAATAGAAAATGGCACGTAACAGTACAATAAAGAGAATGATAATGGTGCAACAAATATTGAAAAACAAAATGACAGAGCCAAAACAAATATGACAAAGAAATTTTCTTAACAGGGCCCATAAGGGAAACCAGAAAAATAGTAGGGGAAAGCAGGACCAAAATGCAGCACTAACTACCTAAGGTGTCTAAACTACAGTATCTATGCAGACACACAACTTGCAAAAATGTTTCAGCATTATATATTATATCTCAACTCCTGATCAACAATCAGCCATCATTTCCTACCGTTTCTTCTGATGTATTTGTATCAAGTCCTCGCATCATTAGAACTACAAAAAAATCAAACAGTTCCACCAATCTTGGGAAAAGCATTCTAAAAGTGGATTCATTTTCATCTAATGAATATCATTGTTTTGTTTAAAAATTGCAGTTTTTCTTTCAATGATCTATACCAGGGATCTTCAAATTGTTCAGCCCAAGGGATGTCACTATAAAATATTTATTTACTAATATTTTAATCAGCAAATAATTAACATAGCATTATGTAAGTGTTTGATCTAAGAAGGGTGCAAGTAAATTCCACTACGCTTTTTCATGGATAAGAAGGCCTCTGTGACCTAGATAAGAATACATCATGGGTAATACCCAGTCTGTGGACCATAGTTTGGAGGCCCCTGTTCTATAATTTTCACTACAGCTTGTCATTTAGAGCATCACAATGAAGGCCTCTATGTAAAGATTCTAGTAGGTGTGCTACAGGCCTTGAAATGAGCAAATTAACATTTGCAGTTGATTGATCAAGCTCCTCAATTCAGAATGGTGCTTGATCAAGCTCCTACTGTTTTTGCAGTGGTGTGCTGGCTGGATTTTGGGCATGTACCCCTTTGAGAACACTTCTTAAGGCATTCTCAAGGGGGTACATGCCCACATGCAATAAAATAAAACACACAATATCCTAGCACATTCCTTGAGATAAATATGGACTCCATTGACAAATTGCTTATACAAAATTAACTATGTAAAGCATTGTGTTTAGCTTAGTGCCACGAAATAATGACATTCATTGTATGAACTTTGTCCACAAAGTGACTATACAAACAAACTTCCAAATTCCAAGGAGAGCGAGAAAGCACATGTAATTATTGTTTCATAGGTATTCAAGTAAGATTCAAGCAAAAGCTTCTCTTAATTGCATATCTTCAACATAAACAATTGACAATTGATAAATTCTAGGAGGCTGAATAGTTGAGCCAGTAGGATTTGTGAGGTGAGTGTGGAGGCATGTGTGCTTCACTGAGCACCTCTCATTTCAAGGCCTGGTGTGTAACTGATCATGCACCTTAAAGTGAAATTTTGGATCAAGGCACATTATTTAGACCCAACATTATTTGCTTTGATTCTTTGTTATACACATCCACTAACAAAATACTATGATATACACATCCACTAACAAAATACTATGCTATACACATCCACTACAAAGTACTAATTTAAGTGGTGAATTAAGAATTGCTTACTTCACCACTTAAATTAGAAAAATTTCTAGAAAAAGCATGGGTCTTTTTTATTTCAGTTAAAACCTCAAGTTTGAGAACAATATCTAGATTATTCACATTTCATTACTACTAAAGTCATAACCAAATCATCCAGTTTCACAACAACATAAGCACATGTATTCAATAAGCAGAGAAGATCTGGAAATGCAACTGCTGATTTAATTGTCTTTTTCAATGCAAATACAACTAAGCAAACAACATAAAAGTGCATTTTTGGGACTGTTTTTATGAGAAATTGTTTCTAAGCACCACTTTATGATCAAAATCATCAATATATAGCTTCAAGCATGTTATGGAAATATTGCTGAGGCAGGTGTGTTGGTAAATTTTCAAAAATGAGGAGCATGATAAAACCCAGATCTTCATTCATTGAGGAGCATACCAAGATGGATGCAAAATTATGTGCCTTACAATGAGCAGCCTGATGCTCACATGCTAAAATCAAATTATGCATTCTGTTGCTTGCATGTCTTTTGAGCATTTGCTGATTAAAAATCAAAATCTACCAATGTGATCATACAAAGAATTGCATAGATGCATGTATGTGAAGGTGTGTGGGCATTTGTGTCTTAGAGTGAGTGCAAGTGTGTGCAAATTTAGTCAATCACATGAAAAGACCTTGCATAGTAATATTTAAGTGTTTATAATAACCGTGAAGACTTGAAAATCAATGATATTGCCTCAAACCTAGGACTGGTTATATGGATATTGCTACAGAATGGTATAAAGACATCCTACAGCAATGAAAAATTATAATTAAACTTACCATTACAAGGGGGAGCTGATATAGGGGCATCTTTGGATTGCCCATTCTCATCATAATCATTGTCATCTTGGCCTTCTGGGGGATAGTCTTTAAAAAATTGAGCATGATAAGTAAATACTAACTTAACATAGTGTGATAAAATTAGAACCAAAATAGCAAACTGGCTGCACAAGTTAGCAGACCTTCACATGAAAAAAATTTCACCAGGGCAGTACACCATTCACACAAAACATCCTGCAGAGGTGATTATTCTTTACAAGGTTTTCTTCATGGGCAGAGCTTTCAATATATGGTGGCTACTGGCGATATACTGTTGGCTACTCCTGTCTAAACTGCTGTATACTTTGATTTAAACTGATGTAAAAAAGTACACACAATGGGCAGCCCTCCATGGGACACCACCACCTACTATTCAAGATCGGCTGCTTATTCTAAATATTATTAAAAACTCTGCATAGGTAGTCCCTATAGTACTATCAAAGAGCATCATTATCAATATTGTGTAAAAAAATGTCTGAAAGAAACCTAAGTATAAAAGGAATGATTGACTACATAGAGACTGGGTATTTCAAGGTGCATTATAAACACTTCACACCAGGGCTTTTAAAAGCATTTTGTGCCTGCAAGTCCACAACTGAGCACAAAATGTTCCTGCAAGTATGATACAATTTTACAGATAATAAGTTGATAAATTTCAATACTTCTCTCCTGGCATTCCAATTACTGGTTTCTGCCTGACCTATTAATCTTTCAATGATGAATTATTGCCATGAATTTCAACTTATCATTTGTGCTCAAGATAAAAGAAGCCTGGACAATGGAAACTTTGAAAACCAGACGAAAATGTGCCTGCATATATTTGGAAAGCAAGATTTTGTGCCTGTGAGTGCTGCTTGCATGCTTGTGGGTTCTAATTATCACTGCTTCACACTTGCTATACAACCTAACCATAAGTGTTTCACAAAAATTTGTTTACAACTGTGAACTGATTTCCTAAATCTTTGCATAGGAAACAATTGATTATAAATCCAGATAATTATTGACATTTACATGTTTTTTTTACGTTGATTGTTGCATTACAATGTATTGAAAGCTATAATAATTATGTTTGCTGAGACAAAATTAGGTTTCTATGAGAGCAGTTATTTGCCTGGCAGACGGGCCTACAAGGCCCCGTGTGACAAGGAGGGGATGACCCCACACAAAAAGGTTGTAAGTTCAATACAATTACCTTTACGATGTTCTCCACAAGAGAAACAGGTTACCCTTTTTCTTGATGCATAATTCAATGTTCGGCACTGCAAAATCAAGTAATATTCAGCAAAATGAAAATGACAAGAAAATTTTAGATTCAAGAAACTGGAAAATGCAGCACACTATCGAAGTGACAAAATCTTTAACACAATAAGAAGAGCCCTCTGCTGATTTCTTCATACCTTTATTGATCTATATGTAAAGCAAAAGAGCAAATGCTTAATAATCCATTGGCATCTGGCTGATAATACAAGGCTGAAGGATAATATTATGTTTATAAGCAAATACCTTACTACAATACCAGTCAACATCCATCTGATGGTAGGCCAAGGGGGCAGCTCTTGTCTTGCTATATTCCAAGGAAAAACAGGATTCCCCAACATAAAAAATTCCCTATTGAAAGAGAGAGCTTGCAAGTTACAGGGTTCATACAGGAATTCAATAAGCCGATTCAAGGACAGTTCAAGGACTATTCAAGGACTAAAATTAAAATGTCAAGGAGATTTAAACAGTCCATGCCTGGAAAAAATTGGCGTGAAAGCATTAATTCATATGTGCATTCTTGTCTGCATGAGTCATTGGTTAGAATTGTTTGGAATTGTGTGTGTGATCCAACAGAGTGCCTTGTTGCTGAATCATTTCATTCTCATTTAAGATTAAACAGGATAAAACAGAGTTGTGAAAGAAAAAGGCGAAAGTCACTACTCAAGATCATTTTTGATAAAAGACTGTTAATCCATTTCATCTAATCACATAAATAAGGACAATAATACTTTTAAGCAGATAGGGTAAATAAAGCCACTACCATTTCTATACTTTAGTTGCTCATGTATATATTACATTTATTTCTTGTCTTCAAAATCTGGACTAATATTTATATTAATCATACATACATACATTGCAGTTGAGACAACAAAGTTCCTACTTGGTATGGGTGATTGCAAGGTTGACAGTGATATTGGCAAGGGCAATTTTATACCCATGATGGGGACTTTGCATGTGTGTGGACAGGCACAAGAGTGATCATGTGTATCATGGCATAGAATGTTTAAATTAATAGACATTTGTGCATTTCATTACTTCTGAAAAAGTTCAAATAAATGTTATGAATTAATACGCTGCCTCAGTGTAATGAGACAATCATTGGCATATCACACATTTAGTTGTAATTACAGTGAATGAAGTAAACAGCAAACATTCAAAAATTTCAAGTTCTGCACTCAATTTCAATGAAAAAATCTCTTTTCAAGGAGTTAAAGGACCTGCACAGAACCTGAATCCAACATAAAAATTGCAATGTCAAACTGATAATGAACAATAAATAGTAGAAACGAAGATAACAACTATCTGGCTACCTTTGTCAAACTCATCCACTTCTCTGCAGTTGCAACATCATAAAAGTCAACAAACCCAAAACCTCTTGATTCTCCTGAAGCATAAAACAATACATGAAGCTGTTACACTACCATTCAAAAAGTCTTGGTATGTTTTGAAGTTTTGATGGCTGTTTATTTTAAAAGCTCTAAACATCATGCATTTGATCCTATCTTATTAAATAAGATAACTGGCTAGTTCCATCAAATTTTCAAAAGATATTGCTTATCTCTTGCAGTTGCATCACGGCATTCTAAAAATACTAATAATACAATTTTTCTAGGCTAGAAACATGAACATAAGAGTTTTCAAGTGTCAAGAAATATCATAAAAGAAGCATCTGAAAATCATTTATTCAAAACATAAAGGCAAAAGGTTTAGCAAAATTGAGACAACTGGGGACTACTCAAAGAGTGCAGCTTTTACTGTGTGTAAAAAGTTCTTCAAATCAAGAACTGTAAAATATCTACTATGGGCTGGTAGGTCAGAGAAGTTCACAAAAATTTTTGAAGGTCATGCAACTTTGCCAGTTTTAGAGCCTCTGATGCAGTTCCATAATCATGGTTTTATAAGCAGTTAATTTATAAAGTGAAAGGTGAAGTGCTTCTTAAACTCAATAGCATTTTTTTCAATGTTTAGAAATGCACTAGTTGAAAATAGGACTCAGCATATCACAAAAATTTTCTATTGCCACACAAAAACAAAGTTGACTTCATCATTATTTTACCAAAGCATACCAACACTTTTTGAACTAGTGAAGTAACAAAAATTAAACATCACTAAAAACAAAGGATGGCCTTGAAGAAAAGGACTAAAGTAACATTTGCTAGAAACATCTATGACAACAAATTTCATGGTAATTTTGGTACATCAGAAACATGTTAACATTAAACATAAAATAACACATTAAACAAAAGATGATTACCATGTCTATTCCTTATAATCTTTATATCTTGGTACTCTAAGCCCTTCTGTTGAAGTTCACCTGCGATCTACACAATATGAAAACAAATAAGGGCTATAGTGAAACTCCAATTACATCAGTTTGGTACTGTTAAATTGATCAGTCTCTCACATAGCGTCTTCTCTCTTCAGTTTCTTAACATGCTCAAAGAGACTGGTTTTGACAAAAAACACATACACTATATTATAAGTAGGGCACTGTATTGCTGTTGCATTTTTAGTTTATTTTACAGTATATTTTATGTTAATTTACTTTTAATGTTGTGTGTTAAAATCACATGCTTGAGTGCTTTGTCAGTAAGTCTCCATGTAATGCCAGTGTCACCATTTCAGAGCAATGTATTGGTATGTGTTTACATGCCTGTGCTCTGATGTAAAATGAATTGTTTAGTGCCTAGCTTACTCTATGTGCATTGCTGTTATAATTCAGTCTTATGGCTACAATGAAATAGAAAGAGCAAAGTATAGTCTCAGTAAGTTAGTTCTACTTTAGGCCTAGGTTCTAAGGCTTAATGGTTTTAGAGAATCACTGGTCTGCACAAGGAGGCAGAGAAATGCTACAGTAGGGCAACTAAAACATAATCTTAAAATGGTACTTGGGTACCTAATACAAGTAAAATGTGACAACACCTAATCTTGAATAGAAACTGGTAAAAAGCACTTTGAAAACCCTAATTGTTATTGGGAAACTAGAACATTTACTTATAGAATGTCCAAATAAGCTTGGAGTGACTCTCACAAGAGAAGACTAACTGACTTAAGTTGCATGACAAGCTATATTTATAAATTACATCATTTTATTATCATTTCCAATTGTGCATAAATTCTAAAGCTAAAAACTTAAAGCTGTGACCAACTATCCCACAAAGTACCATGGCCTCTTGTAACCTATAAACTAGGGGGCAATTGCCCATCTAATTTCTTTGCTTGAGCCCCCAGTTGTAACAAAGCAACAGTGTTTTGCCCTCCAAGTTTATGGTCCCCTTTTCCTTTGATATGTTGCCTGCTTTCATGTTTGCCAGGAGCGAGAAGAAGACCTAATCACATATACATTTATACTATAATTTTTGTAAAAGGTCCCAAGCCTGTAGCAAAATCCTGGGATGGCAATAAATGCTACTTATTGGATTGACCTACTTTTTCAGCTTTGGAAAGAGGATACCTTATGCCAAAAGGGGAGATGTCTATTTTTGGTGAAAATTCTATTGATGAGGATGCATCAAATCAAACTGTAACAGACATGGATAGCTGAGATGTGGTTTAATGTACTGGACCTCCAAATTAAATAAGATTCTGATAAGGGCATTTATTTCTTCTCAAACTAGAGAGTAATGATGAACGTAATGTTTGTCCTACATTCTAGGGTGTGACCTCAAAAAAATTTACACTTGCTCTGAGTGCATGTTTGACACCTTCTTTCTTCTAAGTCACTAGTACCCATATCTTATCATGTATTTATTTACAATTTTATATACATTTAGAGGAGAACAAATCTTTTACATGCAGCAAAGCTATTTGAGTACATCCATTTTTGCACTGTTTCATGACATTCAATGGTAAATGATGCTGTTTCAGCCATTATAACCATATTTGCTGTGAAGCAGTTACTAATAACACAATTTAGTTCTTGCTCAAGGAGGGCTAAAAAGCTATTGGGAATCCCTTCCAGAAATAGCTAGGCCATCACTGGAAGCAACACTTAATTCACAAGTAATTGTCCATTGGAATGGTGTGCCAACAGCACATTTTCAGTGCAATATTCCTTATAGAAGAGGATCATTGAATCTATTTTCCAAAAAGTGATTTATGTTGTCATAGAGACTTTGTAAAAAAGTTCTTTGGCTAAAGTAATAGAATGTCACAAAGCTGTACTTTCTACTACACTGCATCTATGGTTTTCTGATTACTTTTGGAGGTTAGTATACTCTATGGAACAGCGAGGTACCCTTCCTATATTTACCCCCCCCCCCCAGTCACAATTCTTTAAAAGAGGTCCTGCAACATACCAAAACAAAGACAAAGTTACCTAACAGTGCAAAGAAACACAAGAGTTACCTAATGTCAAAACATTACTAAAACATAACTAAACAGGACTAGTCACATCTTGGTTGCCCCAACCATGAGGAATTTAATTGGCATTGCCATTTGATCAACATTCTATGTATTCTGCTGTTGAGGGACAGAATAGAGAAATTCCAGAGCTTCTATTTATCTAGCTATGTTATATGTCTTGCAACTTTTATAATTGAAAAAAATTACTAGTTCAAAGATATCAAATAGCAAAAAAGGTTAACCTCATCCTCTCTGTTTAATTTAGAGGGTGATCCACGTATCATGATATGTGCTGAAGGTGCTAACTTTTCTTTATTTACATCCCTGTCAACACTAGTCCTTTTTCTATCTCTTGCATACCTTTCATCAACATTCCTATCGCGATCACTTCTCTGAAAATGAATAATTATCAAACTTAATTTCCACTAAATGTCACAACACTTAACTCTCAAGCAACCACAACAATAGCCTTCATTTGCTCCTTACCTTCATCAACAATTGTGATAAGGAACAAATATGATTCTTATCAACAATTGGTTCTATGATTAAAGTTTTCATTACAGACTAGACGGCTGCTATCTGGTAGCAGATAGCTAGGGACGGCTATGGCACCCATTGCCCCCTTTCAATTTTGGATGCAATGAAACACAAAATACTTTCACAAATAATGGTTCAAATGTAGCAATAATCATTCTAGAAGCTTTAAAGTTCATGATTGCTACACTAGTCAAGCACCAACAGCACTCGTTGCTAGTTAACTATACAATGCCCTATCTAATAATTCATTTTCTATTAGATTCAAAATGCATGCATCAGAAAAAATAGCTATTTTGACACCCATGCTATCAACTTATTGTTGTTGCCTAGTGTCTAGCCACACTCTAGTTGGTACCACCTCACTGTTATGCATGAAGTCCCCCCAACACAACACCAACCTCTGTTTGTGTGCATTACAATAACTTGGTACAGTGTAACAAAAGACAATAGCTAACACAATGTAAAAACAAATAAAATGAAGTAGGATATGATATAATATTAAGTAATACAACAAAATGTTAACCAATACATCATAGTATTGCATAGTAAAATTTAGTAAGAATATATGCAATGGCCAACTGATCTGGGTAAAAAGATAGTCCTGTATATTTTTGTACAGAAGAGAGTGCCTGTTAGAGCGAACACTTATCCTGAGCCAATGACATGTAAGGTAGGGTGGCCAGTTCCTTTCTTCACTGTCTTTATCTCCCCAGTGTTGCCACCAGGTACCCATTTGCTGCTGGGTGAACAGTGAGAGAGCATTCAGTCACGGCATTAAGTTGGGCTCAAACCGTAGACCTTCTGCACAGGAGGTATGCGCTCTAACCACTGTGTGACCTTGCACATATTGATTTGGGTAGCAACCTATAAACATTTATGTACATTTTTGATTTGATAGATTCTTCAAGTTGCACCACAATTACTCATATTTGCTACACATTTGCTAAAAGAATATATTCTAATAAAATCTTTGTTTATTTAAGTATTTATAGAAAGCATTCATCAGAAAGTAAAAAGGAAAACTACTGCAGTAAATATCTGCCAATTGTTAACCAAAGAATTTGACATTCCACCCTCAATATTTTTCATAACAGTTTGCCACAAAAAAGGCACATGTCCACTTACCCTTTTACCATTACATACTTTCTGAATGGCCCCAAACTCATTCCATCAACAACCAATGCAAAGTATTAATTTTATATAACTACCTATATACTACCTCAGAAATAGCATATTTGCAAATTTGTCATTTACAACAAACTCAATGGTAGAATAGGTGTCATATGCTCTCTATGGTAGATTTCATTTTTAGTTAAGTCCACCAGCATAGCTGGAAAAATGGTCGCTCATCATTTATGGAATGAAAGGTACTGTTAAACTAAAACTAGAACAATTCCCCTCTCAAAATAGAATGATTAGAAAAACTGGCAACAAAGAGAGGTGCAAAAAAGTAAATTCCATACATCATCCCTCCTTCTGTCACGATCTCTATCACGTTCTCTGTATAGCTCTCTCTCCCGATCTTTACCTCTTTCTCTGTAAGGATCTCTATCTCTGTCACGATCTCTATCTCTTTCTCTTCCTCTGTCTTTGCTTCGTTCCCAAGACCGATCTCTTTCCCTATCCCTAGGCCTACCAGTACTACTATGATCCCAAGACCTGTCCCTTTCTCTTTCTCGTTCACCTCGTTCTGATCTATCACTGTATCGAAACCTTTCCATTCCCCGTTCTGTATCTCTTTCCCCTATATCACATCTGCCTCTCTCTCTTTGCTTTTTGCCATCATAGTCATGATATTCCCTTCTGTATCTTCTTTCATCATTATATCGATCATAATAACTATCCCTATTGTAATCATTATACTGTGATACCCCTGCAACATCTCTTTCTTCGTATTGTGTTACTCTTGAGTGGGCTGGTTGATAATCTCGCTCTTCAAATGTAGAGTCCCATTCCATATTATCATTGTCATAAAGTTCATTATACTGATATGAATTTTGGCCTTTTCCTTCTACTCTTCCAGAGTAATAGTCCTTTTTTTGGTAAATGTGACTTGTCTCTGCATCATACTGTCTGGAGTCCATTGCTAATAATGCAAATCACTCCTAAAATAAAACATTTTGATATAATAGAGTTATCCTGTATACCATAAAATAACCTATTTCACAATGCCATAGGAAAAAGGTGGCACTTCTGCCTGAGAACTTGGGTGCAAATCAGAAAAATTCCAAA
Source organism: Cassiopea xamachana (assembly GCA_900291935.2). Lineage (NCBI taxonomy): Eukaryota > Metazoa > Cnidaria > Scyphozoa > Rhizostomeae > Cassiopeidae > Cassiopea > Cassiopea xamachana. The sequence goes on along the minus strand of OLMO02000003.1, from coordinate 208,799 downwards.
TGTGAGGGTGCAGAATCACCAATATTGCAAGCCAGACTGTAGAGTATTACCTTGATCTTGAGTGTGTACAGGGAAATGTCAGGTGTGTGCAAAGGTGCAATTGATCTCAGATGTACACTCTATGCGCCAATTGGACTTCTTTGTGTAAGAAGTATATACATTTAGTTTAATGAATATCTGCTAATTGTATTTTGTCACTTGCAATGAGCGTACATTGCATCACACTCAATCACACCCTACCATGCCAAATGTGGGCAAGTCATTTGAGATAAAAAATATTGAGTGCCAAATACGCACAAAAGAGACAATTGGGGCCTTAAGGAAATCAATAAAATTGAGCCCTATCTTAATTTTCACTCCAAATAGTACAAAACGAATTGTTCCTTGAAAACCTCTGAGAGACCTCAAAGACCTGGGACCCCTTAGCATTTGTACAAACCCTAACTTTGGATGATTAAACCAAAGAGTATGCACTTGCCAAACTTGGCAGTCAGGATCTCTGGTGTGCAACTGTGAAACCCTTACGGCAAAGGGCTTCACAGATGTTCACTCAGCACAAATGCCAGGATGAAATGCCCCTCTTTAGCCCCCGTCTACGCTAATGGTAATGAGCATACTCCCTCTGTTAGCAACTCTCTGATGTTCATTACTAGAACCCGTAGATGCATTCTTTTTCCGGATATATCCAGCGTGGGTTTCTTGCAATGCATTAGGGTCATAACCTTGTGCCCTTGTATTGCAATAGGCCTAGCGTCTGTTTCACACCATAGAATAGGCTCAGTGATTGAGCTAGCTGTACTTTAATTGGATTTAATAACCAAAATCATTTCTCTTTCCAAAAGAAAGCAATAAGTTACCTAAAAGTCATACATATATGGTCGTTCCACGCAAACCCTTCCTTCAAACGGCTCTTGAGTCGTCGTTCTTCTCGATGAATTCATTAGTACGCATGCGTTTTAGAGGTGACGTAAATTTCTATACACGTTTTTTTATAAGAAAAAAGCTTATAAACAATTAAATGAGGCTCAAATGGTCAAAATCTTCAGAAAATCTTACGAAAATCACGAGGCTCAGTTTCCAAATATAGTGTTTTTATTGATCAAAAATCGAAATTTCGTCATTATTGCATTCAAAATGCTAAAGATGGAATTCAAGTATACAATCTTAATAACGAAAGTGTAAAGCATTTTAGCCTGTTTATTTCAGTAAAAGTAAAGAACAATTTAAGAAAATTTTAGACTCAATTTCGGGAAAAGTTAAGAAAACTGCGGCTCAGGCAAAATAATTATGTTCTTATAAAAAAGGACGTGTAGTTCATATTGAGCGTGAGGTATTTTGCCATACTAGTCTGTGGGCCCTGGCATGCATTTAAAAAAATAACTGTTCGGGGGGGGGCGAGTCTATTCAGGACTGGAGAGTGGAGTGGCACTTGCATGCAAGCACCCCAGCTTTGGCAGAAGCGTAAAGTTTCCCAGATCCAATTAGGTGCCCTGGTCAATATAGCATGACATCCTTTGTTAAAATACAATGTAGGAAAATAAGAACTAAGAATACGAGCTTGTATTTATTTGGGAATGCATCTTCACATCCTCTCTAGGTGAAGATTACACCAATCCACAAAGGAACTATCATATTACTACAAAATTAGATACAGTGGCAATAAAAAGCAATTCCAAGACAGGTTGCAAGTTGCACATAGAAATTTTAAATTATCTCGAACACTCGTAGGATTCGCCGATAAGATTTGCTGACAAAACTTTACCAAGGAGAGTTTGTGCCCCTCGCAGTCCTTTGACACAAAATCAAAGTAATGATGCTTTTTTGCATGCAAAGTCGCTTACGTTCCATACACATTTTTTTATAAGAAAAAAGTTTATAAGAAATTGAGGCTCAAATCGTCAAAATCTTACGAAAATCACGAGGCTCACTTTCCAAAATTAAGTGCTTTTATAGGCCAAAAATCGGTATTTCGTCGTTATTACATTCAAGATGTTAAACATGGAATTCAAATTCAAGTGACACTATTATTAACGAAAGTGTAAACCACTCTAGCCAGTTATATCAGTAAAAGTTAAGAAAAATTTAAGAAAATCTCAAGCTCAACTTCGGGAAAAGTTAAGAAAATTGAGGCTCAGGCAAAATAATAACTTTCTTATAGAAAAAACGTGTACATCAAAATGTCTTTGAAACTGGATTTGTCATAAAAATACTGAAAACTCCTCAAAAATGAGATAAGCAGCAGATCTTACTCCGGCCAGTCATCCTGTGTGGTGAACTACGACAAAATATATGTAGAATATGCAGTGTTGGGCAGAAATACTCTTGAGGTGGAGTGGGGTGTAGCAAAAAAATTTACCGACGAGATACTAAATGTCCCAGAATTACCGACAAACAGTAATCGATTACCGACCAACATTGATCGATTACCGACAAGCGGTGATCGCAGAGTAAGATTTTACCGACAAGCTATAGAATTACTGACGGGTTATGGCAAAAGTAGGGGGTGTAACACTCTCACATCCCCTACTTCGGCATGCCCCTGAGAATATGAATGTGTAGAAACCTATTTATAACCCAGCTGTGTCACTTTTGAATTATTGTTTTGATAGCCAGGAGAAGTGCAGGCCCAAAAAGTAGTTTTTCCTTCTCAGTACTAGGAGTGCAGCTCTACACCACTGCCTCCGGCTAACAGCCACGGAGTCGTGACTTTCTCTGGACTCTACCTAAAGAAAAGCAAAGAAAATAACAATAGATTTAAGATTCAAGATAAATTGTACTGAAAAGATTGTTAGTAGAGTTTTGTAATTTGCTTTACTCTACCAAAAGGATGTTCAAAATGTTATCTTCAAAGAGTAAAGTTAATTTATGAAAAACGTTCTCACACAACAACGTATAAAACCTCATCCATATTTCCATAGAATGGAAAACATGTTTGGTAAGCATATACAAATAGGATCTCATGAAACACAATCACTCCTTTTGTGAATACGTCTTTTCAAGAGGTCTTTACCACTAATAATTGTGGCCTCTCGCTATGAAACTAGAACAGGAAAGGCTTTATGAATGCATGTACAATTGATTGCGCTCTACCTCTGTTTCAAGAGATATGGCAGTACTGTGGAGATGTTTTTGCGTCTTGATCGTCCTATCCTACAAAAAAGCTGTTACAAGTGCAGAAGAGAATCAAAAACAAGAAAGGAATGATGCCGCCGTAAGTGAATATTGTTTCGCGCCAACTGCAATAGGTGCAGTGTGTTAAATTTCTGATCCATCGTAAAGGAGCGTGACTGTTGTTTCATCTGTAGAGTTTCTTTTGCAATTGGCAATAAATGCTACTTATCATTCTGTATATTAGATATTTAGAGCTGATTTGCTATAATTTCCAAGAATTCTCGTATACAAAGGGAGGAAAGAACTAAATTCGACTTAGTCTTGCAACCAAAGCATTACATAACGAGCTATTTAAATCTATAAGCTGTATTTAAAATTACAGTTGATTAATTGGGCACGTAGTGCATCAAAAGTATGGAAGTCTTTATATGTAAGTCCATATTTCTAAAAAAGTTTCCACTTCACCGATTAATGAGACTACCCAGTGATCTTTGTTCATTAATGTAAGATCCGTGTTAAGTGGTTTCGGGATTCAATGAACAGTAACTTAGAGACAACTGAAGTTCAAAAAGCACGTCTTAAGCCCTTTCTACACTACACAAACTAACCTAGGGCGAGTCCGGGTTAGTTTAACCTGGGTTAAATTATTTGTAGTATAAGCCCAACTAACCCGGATTCGCCCCACTTTAAAATGACCCCGCAACAGAGTTGGGTTCGCCCCGGGTCAAACTAACTCGGCTTCACCCCGGGTTAGGTTGTGTAGTGTAAACAGGGCTTTAACAACAGTCCCTATTCAATCCCTTCTAGAAGTTCAGAAATGGCTACATACGCCGAATTTCTGCCGCAGCGAATTAAATTGATTTAACTCCGGCAGTACTTCGACTGTACTGCGGCTGGTGGTTTCAGACGCCGAATTTACTTGCCGCATCGAAGTGATTAGATTAGAGTCTGGCCTCAAGTTGATGTTGCCCTCGGTCCCAATGATGGCGCCAAAATATCCACAATATTAAATATGGCGCTAAATTTTGTACAAAGCTATTAGAATCATCATCGCCGCTAAATTGTTCCTCCTCTTGCATGTTTCTTTCGATGGCAGCCATGTTGTAATAATTTTTGGCGGGCTAACGCATGCGCATAGGCGAATCCTTAAGAATCCAAGAGAATCCCGGTTGAATCCTAGATTCTATTTAATTCGCTGCGGCACAAATTCGGCGTCTGAAACCAACCCAAAGTTTAGACGAAGTTAATATTTAAATGCGGCAGCTCTACCGGAGTTGTGCCGAATTTAAATCAATTTGGTTTCAGACGCCGTATTATGCCCGCATTTAATTCACTCTTAAACTTTTTTGAGCTCCTTAATTTAATTCGCTGCGGCAGTAATACGGCGTATGAACTGGGCCTAACGCTCCAGAGTTTGATCCATTGCACCATAATAAGTTGTGTCACAATGGGCAGGAATGAAACAGTTAAGTTTATGAATTACTATTGAACAAAAGAGTTACTAACATGCATACAGATTTGTTAGTGGTCTATTTATCAATATATTTCTAACTACTATTTGGCGATCCATGTAAATTGCTTATGATGCAAACATTTACCAAATATGGATACTTTCTATTTCAGAATTATTTCATCAAATATGGATACCTTAAAGATTATTCGGATTCAGCAGACGAGGTAGTATTTTCTACAACTTTGAAAAGGTTCCAGAGATTTGCAGGATTAGAAGTGACTGGTAAGGCAACCACTTTTCTACGCATTATTCGTAATATGCGAGATTGCTTGAATGTCACAATATTTCAAGACTTAACCGTTAGGCATATTTTGAATGTATTCCGATGCATGATGACACTTCTCTTGATGACTCCGATACTTGATGACATCATCACAAAGGTACTTCTCTTGCTCTAGCATGCAACCAAGTGATTGCCAACTGTACGCGACAATTTATTCAGTGGTGGCGCCAGAGAATAAATGCTGGGGGGTGGGTTAGTGCTGTCAAAGTGCCGACAGTGAACGGTGTCAAAGAATTTTAACGGAGGAAGCCTATCGTAATGGCTGAAAAGGCTAAAAAAAGGTCATGGATATTATGAAAGTGCTGACAGTGCATAGAAATGTAGGTGCCGACGGGGGGCAATCGATAAAATTGAGGGAGGGATACAGCCCCAAGCCCCCTGGTACAGCCATTCCTGAATTTATTTATATCCCAGCAAAACTTAAGGCAAGTCTATTCAGGTTCAAAACACACTGTATAATTTAGTAGGCTACTTTTACTTGACAAGAACACATGCATTCAGGAAGACACAAATGCCCCCCAGAGGCTGGGGTCGCAGCTATTGGTGCTTCGTGGTTTTCAGCCATTTTGGGATAGTTTCATTTTACGTTCTTTAGTTCCTTATATAATGAACTTGAATTGCAGCCATTTTGTTCGAACAGCACAAGCTTTTTCAGAATTGGGAATTTTGTGCTCAACTGTAAATTTAAAAGACAATGATGTTAATAATACATGTACTTTCACTAATGAATGTCGTGTTCTGATAAATGTCGTCCTCTCTTGAACGCGGCAGTAAAAATTTCGAAGTTTAATTTCGAAGTAACATATTTTCCCTATGTTCAGTAGAGGACATATGGTATTCAAATGGTATTTTAGTCGACATTGCAATACCATGCTGTGCTGTATAATTAATTTCTCAATAATAATAATGTGTTGCTATTGTATTGAGGGTGGGGTGGATAGTGTTGTATGCTGGATGCCAAATGCAATGTTTTCATGCCATTTCACTCCCTTGACGGTAGGATTAAGCAAAAAAAGATAAGATGCTTAATTTTCATTAGTAATTGGCATCTTCTCATGCTGTCTCTTCAAAGCGGCTTTTTAGATGAACTTCAATGAATTGTCGTATTAAATTATGTTGATCTAGCTTACGCAATAATCACCTTTTTAAGGTAAACTGAATGAGGAAACCAAAAAACAATTTGGGATTCCAAGGTGTGGATTATCAGACCCCATTATTTCCAGCAGAAAGAGAAGATATTTACTTCAAGGAAACAAATGGGATTTGAGCAAGTTCAAAGACGTAAGTTAGAAAGAAAATGCTTATTTTCATTATTTGGTTATGTTAAGATAAATATAAGTAGAACCTATAGGAAATTTATTATTATGACATCATAAGAATTTGGACATGGAATGAAAACTAAACAACCAATCAGACTCGCAAGGGAAAGTGTGTTTGGTGTCCGGATCACTAGTGACTAGGTCAACCAAAAAATAACCCAAAAATGGTACTTGGTGACGTAACAAATGAAAAAGAAACAATACATAGCGTGAAAACAATTAATCTGAATAGAGACTGGTTGAGAGCAGAATGTGACGTTGCAATAAGATAATTGCCAATTGAGCATAAATATTAAAGCCAAAATATCTGAACAGTGACCAGAAAAACACAGAAAATACCAAAAAGGGAAAAGCACTACCTGACAGGGAAAAGTGTCACAAAATCTGCTTAATGCTAAAAAGCTGCCCTAGTACAGACATAGAATCCCAGATATTGATAATCCTCATATACAAGTTTAGCAAAGCCAACAGATTCCAACGTTTTTAGTATAGCTTCTGCCAAACAAGAGTTAATACTGTTTTTAATTCATTGAAAACTGTGCTCTACTAGAAGTGCAAATAATGACTGAAGTACGTTGTTGTAGCTAGAGAAATGCACGCTACTAACAAAATTTTAATATAACTATGAGTTACTGATCCCTAATGCAACTCAACTTCTACCGGTAGAGAACATTATCATGGCTATTGGAAAATGACGGAAGCGGACTTAGCAGAAACAGCATCACGGAAGAAGTGAAAAAAGCTTTTGCATTGTGGCAAAAGTATGGAAACATCAAGTTCAGCGAAGCAGCTGGAGAAAAAGCAGATATCAAAGTTAAATTTGCAAAAAAATGCCACGGAGATCCATTCTGTTTTGATGGAAAGGGGGGAACATTGGCTCACGCCTTCTACCCATATCCAGGACATGGTTAGTACTAGTATCACATTTCACAATTGCAGCGTTCTATTTGTTTATCAAAGAATTTCAAAACAACAAGGAAACTTACGTGATTCCTCTAAACACATATCTTTTTCGAAGGAATATCGGGTGATGTGCACTTTGATGATGATGAAACTTATGTTATTGGCAAAAGCACGGGTACTGATTTACTATGGGTTGCAACGCATGAAATTGGTCACAGTCTTGGCTTGGATCACTCAGACAAAAAAGGAGCCATTATGTTCCCATGGTATCAAGGATACAAGAAAGATTTTGACTTGACAACTGATGACATCAATGGGATTATCGATCTCTATGGTATCACGGCTTTTTTACGATGCATGCTAATCTTCCACTGCATGTTAGCATTTTTTTGTGCTATCAGTCCCATTTCAGCGGCAGTCGTATTCAACATTGCTAATCCATTTTCATCTGTTTTATATAATTTTCATGGTCAAGTCCGTTGTCAATTTTTACCCTCAAACATATTTCATGCTTTAACTTTAATCTGCTTTCAATAATGTCATTATGCGCATGCGTGCATCACGGAGTACCAAGACATGGCACAAAGTATCAACCAGATGCAGGAGAGATGGCAAAACACTTCTAAAAATTCGAGAACCGCAACCGTGGTGTAACTTTTAAAGGTCAGCGAAACTACTTCAGGCTTATTGCGAATAGAATCGCATTGCTATATAGATAACGTCAGGGTCACTAGTCAGATGATAAATGAATTTCTTGACATCAGCTAGATTTAATACTAGAAATAGCAAAATCTTTATTTGAATAATGAATTAGCTATAATGAATTAATGAATTAATTAATAATGAATTAGCTATAATGCACAACAAAGAATAGTGTTTGTGTTGATGTCTAAATTTCATCAAAAGTGTACTTCCCCCTCAAACATCTCACAGAAAGTGCACTTCCCTCCCTCCCTCCCCATGTAGAATCCATGGTGCCGTGTACCTTCGCACCTACTACGCGAATGTAAAAGATCCTAACAATCAATTACAATATCAATAAAATAACAAGCACCTTCTGTCTAAATTCATGTCATTTGCTGTGAAATCTAAGCTGTAATACCTTACACCATGGCCATAACGAAAAAACTAACAAATGTCGCCAAAAAATTCGTTCACATGTAATTTAAGCTTATTTGCTGTTTATAGGGGCTGCCACTTTACCTCAGACGGAGGCTCCCCCAATCCCTACTACAACCAGCAGCAAACCAACAGTTTCTCCATCCACAAGAGCAACAGCAAAACCAATTTTGTCGACAGAAAAAGAAACGAAGAAACTAACGGAGAAGCCAACAGAAAGGCCAACTGAGAGAAGCACGGATATGTCAACAGAGGCATCGACATTGGAGACAACAACAAGGACAGAAGAAAGAAGGAGACCAACATCTCAACTGACCACAAAACCAGCGACAAGTCCAAGAGTGTTGCCGACAAAACTACCCACCATAAAAACAGAAAAAGTCACGACTACACGCAGAACAGAGAGCTCAACAATGCCTGCCAAAAGAAGCACAAAAAACCCGTATAGATACAACATGCGGTTTCAATGCACTAAATTCATAGATGCAGCATTTATCAGCAGGAGATTTCGATGGATGCTGGTCTTTGCAAGGGACAGGTTTTATCTTGCAAATAGGAATGGAATCAGGCATGGCCCTCTACTTGCAAAACAATATTACAGTCATGTTGATGGAATGATTGATGCTGCCTTGGAAAATGATGCCACTGGGGAGACAATCATGTTTTCTGGACCCAAGTATGAAAAGCAATACTTTACAACATTGTTTCTCAACCTTTTTGGAGCCACTTCAAGGTCTTCACGTCGATCGACCGCCACACCTTCAAATGAATCAATGTCTCGAGTATAAAAACATTTCTTATTCATCGAATCAATTCACCAATCAAAGTTAGATTAAAATGAAAGTTCACTATCATCAGGCCCAATGTGATTCCTGAGTTTGGTGTTCCGCCACGAATAGTTCCATCTGAGGCTTTATATCGGTCATTAAAAGTTTTAGACTTTTTTCTTGGCATTGTCCAAACGATTACGTTTTTTCGTCAGGAGCTGTTGCACAGCGCTGAATCCTCTCTTGCCTTTTTAAAGAAATGTTATCAGCACAGGCAATCCCTTGAAAAAGGAATATGTTAGTTCAAAAATTTTAGAAAGATTTTTGAGAATTTGGTGAACTTTCTCGTGTAATTTAAGCACGCTTCAAAGATGCCTGAAAAAGATTTCCATTTTCTAACTAGAAGTTCATAATATCATCAAAGCAAATGCGCTTAAATCAGAGTCTTAGCAAAAGTCATTCATTAGCTCTTGTAGCAAGTAGTACAATATCTCTATTTGCTGTAACTCATTAACGAAAGGGGTATAGGGGCATTGCCCCTAGGGCAACTGTTTGTAGAGTGCCTATTGCTCTGGCTTAAAATGAATCTCCTAATTTTACGTTTGAAGCACTTTCAAAAACTTTGCTGCCTCTGTTTTAGAAAAGAAGAATCGTTCAAATTCGCTCAGAAAGCATACTCAGACTTCATGGCATTTTCCTCTCAAATTTCTATGATAGAATTTTGTGCTGTCTTGACAAGGTACAAAGTCAGAAATTCAGTGATGAAAATATCTGCTCCTTTCGAGAGGGAGGGTATGCTTGATAAATGAAAACTCATCTAATTTCGATAACTCCGTTCCAATAATCAAATGGTCAAAATTCCCACGAAAGCTTGCACAACAATCTGCATAATGCATTGACTTGGAGCTCCCACGCCTCCTTCGATCTCAAAAGCGCCCACATGGGAGTGCTACCGCCCCGTAGAGAGCCACTGCATTACAATGACTTGTGAAGTCACAATAAAATACTCTACCATCATGACATATGTGTATTCCATAAGATAAAGCACTTCCATGGATAAAATTAGGAGTAAATGGAACTCATAATGCAAGAATTCCTTATATATTCTTTACTATTTACAAAGACTGTAGTCATTGGGGACCAAAGCATGCACACAACGAAAGACGGAATGTATCCGACTGGCTGATTTTTACTGAGAACTTTGAGATAACATTTGCTCTCTTGACAACAAAAGAAAAATAGGATTGTCACTAGGATTCTTGAAATGAGATGAAGGTTGATATGTCAGTGCTACTGGTCAGTAAGTTTCATGTATTCAGATTAGGATATTATCTAAAAACCAAAGTTAGGTCTGGTGAATAAAACAATTACATGCATCGCCCAAATGAACTACTACACGTATAACATGGGTAGGCCAACTCCAGGATCCTGTATACTAAATGTGGTGTACTTCAAGGATTCACGATGGGGCCTCTGCTAACAGCTATCTACGTAGGCAAGTTTCATTTAGCTTTTACGCTCTGATAGCACCAGCATAAAAGGCACAAGAAAGAGAATTCTATTTGCATTCAATTCTTTAATTGAGTTGGCACCAGGTATGATTAAATAGAATTGTGTCAACCATGGAAAAAGCACAAGAGAAGATTTTATTAACTTGACACTTATCACGCGAAAACTTTTAGCTCTAAGAAACAGTTTTTAACTCAAAAGGATAGTAATTCTCAATAAATTACCAAGGGAATATAGAGGTCGAAAAAATCAGAATCAGATTCTAAAACTAAATCAAAAGATAATTCATAAAACGCAGACGTTCCATGCCCTTGAGACATGATTCTTTCATTTCTAACGTTTTACGTTTATACTTAGGTCAAAAGTGATAACAGCTCTCTAGCTGAGTAGAGTGATCTGTATAAATATAGTCTATCAGTATTTTATTAATTGTTTCTCGCCATAGCTTCTGGATATATCGTGGGTTTTCAAAAAGTGCAGGCCCACTGCCATTGAAACTGTTAGGATTGGATGAGTCAGTGAGTCAGATTGATGCAGCATTGAGATGGAAAAGGAATGGGATATATTATCTCTTCTCTGGAATACGCTATTGGCGCTTCAATCCATTACAGCTAAGAGTAGACAAGCAAATATATCCAAAATATATACGTGATCATTGGCTTCAAATTCCAGAATACCTGTCTGCAGTGGTTACTGATTTTGACGGAGTGGCAAGGTTCATCAAAGATGACTTGTTCTACACTCTTATTGATAGGTAAGTACAATCTGATATGACTCATTAATGGATTTATTCACAACTTCATGCGAGAGAACTATAGGTAGAATGGTAACCCTTACTGGCTGTATTCATATCCTTTTGAAGTACTAGAGAGATAGATTAAGAGTAGCAGATGTGATTTGTGAACAACTGATAAAATGAAACTGAATAAAAAGGGAGAGGTTTGGGATAATAGATTAATAGCAGCAAGCAATGACAACAAAAGGGAACAAGTCAGTGGCTTGATAAAATTTTGCTTTCAAAGTTAAAATTACATTGACAAAGGTGTTCGGCTACGAATAGAAAATTATAATTAACCTCCACTCGTGGGAGTAGGACTTTAAATTTAGGGGGTTTGTAAACTTTCTGCCCGAAAAATCAAGGAGGTCTGGAGAGCAGTCAGAAAAGTCACCCGAAATTCCCATTGTTCTTTCACTACAATTGCCTGAGTGAAACGGATTTATGCCACATTGAGGGAAGCTGTAACTCCCCTGTCACCCAATCTCCTACGCTTATGGCACCACTGTAGAATAATACCTCAGAAACTCTAACGATTCCTTCTAATTAGATTAAACTTTATAACATAGAGTCATTCTTTCTAGTCAATCTTGATAATATAGAAACCTATAATGAATAAAGGAATAAGAAAAAGGTGGGCTGTAAAGGAATCACTTGAATATCAATGAAAGACCAATTAATGTGGGGATAAGAGACAATGGAATTATAAACTATATAATAACAAGTTATTAGATAACCTGAAGTCATTCAATGAACATCCAATTCATTTGCAGAGCCGCAACAGCTGATCTCAAGAGTACAGGAAGAGTAGGAGATGCATGGATGCAATGTAGAGTAAAGAAAGCAGTACGAAGAGCAAAAATTCAAGAGTATAATGGTCCATTAGCAGAAGAACCGTAAATTCACTTCAATAACCTCTACCAAATGGCTTTTCAAATAATCTTTTGTATCTGGACACTGCATACACGTATTCAATTATCTATAAATCAATATCCATACTAGTTTTAGCAAAATCTCTCGAAATGAACTTCAATTTGGCCTATTCTACCTAATGAGCTTTCGACAAGAAAAAGTACTGTGCAATTCAAAGATGAACAGAAATGTAAGAGATAAGAGTACTTGAAATGTCTGTGACGCAAAAACGTAACTTGGTAGGTAGAGGCGTCTCTATGGGGGTAATAGGTGGTTGAGCATCTCTCTGGCCTCAGAAGCTGCTGGCAAGAATTGAAAAGATCAGCTTTTTTGTCAACAACATGACAAAAATGCAATAAGAACGAAATCATTGACAAATATCCTTTCATTCACTCCTGGCCGTCAGTAGCCTGTGCCGATCCATTGTTCTAGAAGTCATCATCGTTTCCAAAGCCAATTTGTCTGCAAATTTGAGCATGTAACACCCATAGCGGAATGTGACATAAACAACATCAGGTAGTCAGTGAAAACCTCAAAACGCCTGGTTGAGTGTGAGCTTTATCACATCACAAATTAACGCAATTTTTCTAAAGAGCGAATGAACGTTCCTCCTAAGAGGAAACTTATTTGAGCAAAATGCTTTATGCGATGCTCAGTATTGGCGTTAAAGTTAAAGCTTAAGAGGCCGCCCCTTTGAAAGAGCGTCCTTTCTTTAGCATTGAGATCTCTCCATTTGTATAATGCGAACCTACATACTTAGATATCCAAAGATAGTAAAAACAGAAGAAATTACTTTTATCTATCTTCTTGTTTCATCGAAAAAGTAATAAGAAATCTAGCAAAGAAAATATATTCCATGGAAAAGTCAAAATGACCAAACGGACTTTTCTACGTGCAGCAAAACGGTAACTCTTTGGTTTCTTTGCGTGTGCCGTACATCGGTCAGGAATAGTTTTTACTTCAGCCAGTGATGAAATAGAACATTCTGCAATTCATTGTCTAGAAGGTCAGCCATGTTACGCCGGACTAGGATGCTTTTTTTTAATGAATAGTTAATTGTGTAAACCTGAGATGAATCAAAGATTGGCACAAGATGAAGATAAATGTGAATATCTGCATTCACAAGGCGATGAAGAGAACGAGATTCATATTGTATTACATTTGCTTCGCATTGTTTCAGGCCTAAATCACTTCATTTTTAAGCTTCTATATTTTCCATAATGAACGGTAGCCCTGTCCACAAGTTGCTCGGCAACTTTAGGCTTTTCTAGCAACTTTCAGCTTGTTGAGCAACTTTCAGTGCATCGGGCAACTTTTAAGCTTTGCTGTCTTGATAGTCACAGCCATGCTCTTGCTACTAGTGAAAAAATTAAAAAGTGTAGAATATAGTTTGTGTCGAGAATATAATTGTCCAATCTTTTAGTTTTAGTATTAGGTAGCACGTGTGTCTATGAAAAAGTGTCTCTAAAAAAAGAGGCTATAATAAAGCAACAGTTAAGAAACTTTTAAGAAACACAGGTAGGCTGAACTTCAAATGCTAACTGGAAAAATTGGGGTTGTAAGAAAGATTTTTGATCAAACTAGAAAGTGTAGAAAACCACCCAATAAATGCTTCACAAAACCTGAGCATTTTATCTCTTGTATCACAGTTGCCTAATTAAGGTTGCTTTTCTTAATGAAAATTTCAAGAATTTATGAAACAGTTATGAAAAATCTGAGATTTGATGTGACAGAATGTAAAGGAACATCCTAGCTGAAGACAGAAACTTTATTTCTTTTTAAAAAATATTCATTTTTTGAAAATTTATTGATTAGTTAATCGCAAGGTGAATATGGGTGTGGTTGATATTTAGGTTGATAACTGTCTTGAAAAGGAGCAGCTTCTCAGGAAAGTTTGAGTAATTTGTGGACAGGGCTAGTAAACGTGTTTTCTTTGTCTTCTCATTGTATGCATTTACGAATAAAATGCATGCATTCAAAAACGCTAATTTATAAATGACTACGTCATGTATGCACACCCATTTTTTGAGGCTGACATTCAAATAAGAACATTGGGAGCTCTTTTGAGAAAATGTGGCATCCTTCAGCAATTCATCTTTGATCATGATGGCATGCACAAAATTCATATTTACAGATAAACAATGAACACTGGGCAGAAACAAGATATGTTGGATAGGATATAAACTACAGAGAAACCATTCAAAAATCCAAATAATTGTCTAACATGAATTTCTGCTACATAAAGCTACATGGCAGTCTTAATTGGTTCATACCACAATATCAGTAAATGACTACCCCTTGGTTTCTTCTGAAGGAGGAGAGGCCTTTTCCATGTCATTCATCTTTTCCTCGCTTTGATGAGCTTTCTTCATTTCCTGTTGCTTAACAAATGTATACAGCATGGATCCACCAAGAACCAAAAAGTTGCAAAACCACCACAAGACAGTCTTAACTTCATGGAAATGCAAAACAGCAATAATGGTCTGAGCACAGGCCTTGGCAGTGCCACTAATATTGTGGGTCAAAGGACTAGTTACTTTTATTTGAAGACCAGTTACATAGCCAATAGCAATACCAAAGATGCCACTTACAGTCATCATCATCCAGAAGTATGAGCTTTTCAAATACTGAAAATTGTACACAACAGGAATCTCACCAAGGAGGAAGAGCAACGGTGGAAATAGAAATGTAGCATTGAAATTATTGTACAGCTGAAGTCTCCAAATATCACCATCTACAACAGGCATCATCCGTTTGGTATAAATTGCATTAAGACAGACAAAAAGAGAGCCAAGAACACCAAAAAAAACACCCTTATAGGATAATGTTCCATCATTTCCCTCTTCATTGACACCAAGCAGGAATCCTGATATGATTACACCACAACAAGCAATAGCTTTGAGAGACGTTGTTTGTCCAAGAAGCAAATATGTAAAAATCTAGAAGAGAAACCTGACATTACTAATTGACACATTGCTCAATGATCCAGATGGTGAATATTTTCTTTATTGTCTATTATTAAATATCAATGTCATATTTTCAGATGTGATTTCTTATGGTATAAGAATAGTAAACCAACAGCTCCAATTGTGAATGTAAACTAGTCATAACATTTTCTGCACTAGCTAAGACTTTCTGAGTTAGAAAATGCCTCACATCTAGGCAGGGGTGGCACCAGGAATTTTCCAGTGGGGGCTGACTCCTGAGGAGGGGGCAAGATTATGCTCAAAAGGGTACTACAAATAGAAAAAATCTCCCAAAAGCACTCTTCATCTCCAGACAGGGGGGCTAGAATGGTCCAATGGGGTGGGGGCTATACATCCTAGCCCTCCTGTAGCACCACCCCTGAATGTATGCTTCATCAAAGCAGAAAAAAAGCAACAAATCTAACAAGAACTTCAAAACAACCCTACAAATGGCAATGCTAATCTGCTGTAGTTGTATCGAAATGAAGAACAAATGAAATGTTAAAGTGACAGGAACATACCACATTAAATACAGTTGTTAGGGCCCTCGCAACATTGTAAAATGCAACACCAAGATGCTTCAAGCAGAGATTATTGGCTGTTATCATTCCTACAAAAACTGCTGATAATGGCAAAATCTGAAAAATCAATATAAACAGGATAAAGTGCAAAGTCAACTCTTGCTCAATGAATTCAAATATATATTGGTCTTCTTACACTATATGCTGGATAATCCATTATCAAATAATCTGCATTTTCAGATAATCTGGATTAGTCCCAAATTTTTACATAGTAACTTCTACTGGCTATTCTGGATTTTCGGAGAGGTGGCATTGCTTTATCAAACTTTTCAATCAAACATTGCTTTCCAAAGTACACAAAATTGTCAAAATATCAAAACAATGTCATGAAAACACATTATTCTGAGACAAAGGAGGCAGGAAGCACAATATCTAGCAGATTCTTCTATAACTATTTCACGAACTACCAGCTGCTGTTGTGTGAACTGTTTCTTGAAGGGGTTTCGTAAATGTACACTTCCTTTGTTTCAACTCAATTTCTAACAATTAATGAAAGTGTTACAAAAATACTTCTGGAAGTCAGAGGAAATGTATCAGTTACATAAACTTCAATCTGTGCTAACACTGTTTCAGCTTCTATCTCATTTTATGCTTCAAAAACTGACCCTCCTGCACATACCCATATCCACTAAATCTGGAGTTCTTCCTTATGCTCAATTGATCCAGAATATCCTAAGTATACTACTGTGACTAAACTTTCTCTTTTTGTTGTGAGAGGAAACCTTTAAAATCAGCACTCTTACTAAATGGAAACCCCCAATAGTAAATATATTGAAAATTAAATCATATACAAGTCAACAATGACAAACTAAGAATGGATCATATCTGACACAGTGCCTTTGATACTGAGATGCTTTAAAATGAAGTAAAATGAACCTACTTGCTTTGCAATGCCTGCTTCAACTTTAAATGCTGGAAAACTTCCAATGCTGGGGAATCTATCACCCAAGAAACTTAGCAGAAAAATACACACTAATGATGTAATACACTGGTACCATGTTATAAAAAGTGGTGCATCAAGCTAAAAAAAGATAAAATGCTGAATCACAAAGTAAACACTATCAAAGCAGCAAATGAAGTACTTTTCAAAAAATGTTTCAGTAACTCTCCTAATTCACAGTCCAATATACAGTAAACCACTGAATATTCTAGTACTATGAAATCAATTTGTAATATTCAGTTTATAGCTGGTAAGAATTTGCATCTCTGTTTAACCTGTTCTTGTTGTTGTATTTGGGTTTAAATAGAGGAGCAAGTCAAGAGATTTGATTCTGTGTCTTCCCTATTTCTTCAGCAACATATATCTGCTAAAGAAGCCTACAAGACACACTATACTACAGATGAACAAAGAAACTACTTGTTTATAACCATCTTTACATGAAGAGAATTCAAGATAGAATACAAAATGGCATGGGATTTTCACAAAGAATTCAAGAAATTTACAATGAGATGTCAATAAATGGTTGCATGAAATTAACCAAGTAGGTACTTTGCAATAGTAGAAAATAATCATGTCTCTGCTGAAACATTACTTATGGTCAATAGGGTTATCTTTTCTCCTTATAATTTTTTTCTGCTATTGATATATAATTAACAGGCCTGATCTATAGTTGCAAAAAAGAGAGTGTCATAAATGTCCATAGCCTATACAAAGGCCTGTGTTTTAGGGGTGGCAACATTGTCTAGGAATCACATGGTAAAAATCTGAGAACCTATTTCATACTTTTGATATCACAGTAAAACTGTTAAATTTGATTGTGATAACATAAAGTATCTCACAAAGACTAAAGTTGAACTCAATCAAAATTTCAGGAGATATCTCTGTAGCCACAAAGATAAAGTGACAGTACAAATTTCAAAAAAAAATTGCCACGGGGTTCCAATATTCAAAATAAAATATAAAATATAAGCTACTGCAATAGCATGACAATACAATTGTATTTCATTAAGATAAGGAGAACAGCCAGTAACTATAATTGCTGTAAATTGCTACAAACCTTTAAGTCTTTACTACTGAGAAGATATTTATTCAGGAAGACTAGTGAGATTGAAATGAACCTGCAAATTACAAGCAAAAACTTGTTATTTTCTCTTTTAGGAATATTGATAAATATAGAAATATTTAATAGCGTATTACATTGCAGAAGGACAACTTCAAATCATTTTCTATCATTTAGTACTCTATTCCTATCTTATGGGTCAATGGTCATTCTGCCACTGGTAGTCATTCAGCGGCTAATGGCTTTGTCAATATCAACGGTAGTGTCTGATTGATTTAGTAACAAGGAAAATTAAAATGAATATGATTTTTGTAGTGGCCCTTGTTCTTCGACCTACCAATAACTTGCAACTACAGCAGCTATCTTAATAGATCTTTGAAGGAGTGTTTCCTGCATGATTGGATTTGAAGTACGCCTTTTCTTCCTTATTAACACCATTCAAGCACAGCCTTCTTTCGCGCTAAATTTGCAGTGTACTATAATATATTCCACGTAGAAAGTTTCTTTTCTGGCTTTTCAAAGTTTACGTTGTGAAGAAAGTCCAGGTTCAAAACTCGAACAATCATCCAATGAATTTCACAACCATGCCACGAATGACATTCTCCACTCAACTCTTAGCAACTTCAAGCATGAAAATGTTGCTGCTGCTGTTGTACTTTTATGGTCTCGCTGCTTCTTGCAGTGTGGCAAGATTATCATTCTTTTTTCTACGAGACCTTTTACAAATTACTGACTACGGAAGGAAGTGTGCAAAGTTATATATGCCTCAGGTAGTAATAATTTACGCGGTACCGTAGTTTATCTTTTGTGCTTAATTGTATGGAGGGGTGGAATTAGAAGGGAGGGGATGGATATTTTTGAGATTTTCATAAAGTAGAGGGGTGGTAATTAAGTTACCTACAAGCAAAGTCGCAGCCAAGACCGTAACCAGGCCTGTGTTTCAGGTATGGCAAAATTCCCTCAAAGAATCACATGGTACAAAATCTGTGGGCTTTTTTATTATTTTCACAATCGAATCGATAATGAGTGTAGAAGTAAATATTGAACTTTCTAGTGTGTCACAAAGACCAAGGTTGTGTTCAACCAAAATTTCAGGAGCTCTCTCTCTCCTAAGTTGAAGAGATAAACCAACAAAATATTTTGAAAAAATTCCCAGGGGTGGCAAAAAGCTGGCATCCAGTTGTCCAGGGGTGGCATTTCCCCCCCCATGGCTACAGGCCTGGTCCCAACAACCCTGAAGGAAGATCCCACCAGATGGTGTTAAGCGAAGTTGGATGGAGTGGCAGACAGTGTTCCCCATGCTGGAAAGTATAGCAGATGTACGCGCGAGATTTTTATTTTGAAGGGCAGATTCACGCAGAAAAGGTAAGTATGCATGGGCGTGGTCATTGTCTCCTAGTGGCGTCTCAGTCAGGGGCCGTTCTAGTTGGAAAAATCTGGGGGCCCATGGCCCTTGAGTGTAAGTGAAGAAAGAGAGTGTGGGGGAGAAGCCCCAAGAAAAAATTTTTGCCCACACCTTTATTACCCAGGGAAACGCCCTTGTTGAGCACAGAGATTTTTCCTTTATACACTAGGAAACTATGTTAATGAAAGAGCAAAAATGAAGGAGAGCAGGTAAAGTGATTGAAATAAGACTACAGGATGATAACATGATGGAAAATACAAATGCAAGATCTCCATTAACATTTAGAAATTTACTATATGTTGTTGCTTACATGCAAAGCCAAAAGACAAAGACAGCTAGAGAGACGTTTAGTGTAAGTTAAAAGTACAGTCTAGAAGTATCATGTTCATTCCTTGTACATCTTCCTAATTCAAAAGTATTTGCAGTAAGCAATATATTCAAAATTGTTATACTTTTCTAGAAAAGTGGGGGGGGGGCAAGAAAATTTCTGTGGGCATGGCCCTGTAGAAACCCTACTGGTCTCAGTAGGAAGGATACAGATTCCTGTGGATGAGTGGATAAGAAATCAAAGTTTCAGCAGTGTCTGATTAGCATGTGTTCACACGTGAGGTCTTGTTGAAAACTGTCATACTTTCCAGTATGGAGTGTTCCATATTACAAGGGTAACAGTGAAAAGTCTGCTCATAGTGATGATGCCCAAATTTTGCTAAAATGGACAGGGGGGTCATCATAAAATGCTATGACAGATGAAAATTTTCAAAAGTGCATATGATCCTACTACAATAAGCAAAAAAGAGTGAATATAAATTTGCTTTAATTCATAGTCTGCTTGCCCTCACCCACCTATTGCCCCCTGTATACCCGCAACTGATATTCAGTACTTTTTTTACCTTGCTCTGTATGGCAGAATGTATGAATTATGAAAAGGTTGTCACAATATATGAAGATTTACATGAAGTCATGTAAGTCTTCCATCACAATTTTGAGGTGGAATGATCTTTCTTTGCCAGATGCATCCTCTCTGCACCGTGAAAAGAGATGACAGACAGAATACTTTCACCTAAAGAATCAGGCGAGTTTATTGCTAAGAATAGCAAAAAAGTCCGAGTTTTTCAAGACAAAATTGAAGAAGCTTCAGCTGCAATACTTAAGTCAATGGAAGAAGTAAAATATTCAATGAAAACATGGAAAATGCACTCTTTGCATCCAAAAGAGATGACAGAAGCTACAGCCAATTGGATCTTTGTAGTTGATTCTTTGAATTTTTCATTTTGGGTAAAGGAAGAGCAAGAGCCTTTTATGGTAAAATTTCACGAGCAGCTCTACAGTGACTATGAAGCCCTTTGTGCTATTGTTAACAGAGCGCTGGAGGTAACATTCTGTGCTATTCTTGCATATTGATTCTCAATACTTAGGTTGTATCTATTTTGTTTCCAACAGCTTACATAACTTGTAATTAAGTAGTGCTCTCTATCCCTGGTGGAGGGTTTGCAATATGGCTACATGATCCATTTACTTAAGTTCTTATGTTTGTGAAATAGTCACAGAGTTGCTACGCAATTCCATGCTACTGTGGCATCTTTTTGTAAGCTATTTTCTTGTAAACATATATTTCCAAAGTTGCCCTATTCTCATTAGGTTTACTATCAGACCTTCCAACTATCACAGTTTGGCCATGAGACTCAGTTTCCAATCAAATCTCATGGTCTCACAGTGTAGCCTTGAAATCTCACAGTTTTCCTCTAGAAAAGTATCTTCAAAAAACTCTAAAAAGGTAGCAAAAGCTTACAAAAATTGCCTTATAGTTTTGAAATGTGCCCATACAAAGTATTGACATCAGCAACTGACAGTAAATTTGGACTTTATTTTTTAATACTCTAGTCTTGTAACAACCACCTGTTTGGAGGAGCCTGTCCTGTTGATTTGATAAGATAACATACCTTTGTCCATTGTAGAGAAAGAGACTATTTTTAAGACCTAAGTGTTATCCCCCTGCTAATTTTGAAAATTTTCCAACCTACCACTTGCATTAGGACTCTCTACTTGCTAGTCTTTACATGAAAAGTTTTCAAAACATGATCACAACACACGTCAGTCCCTTTTTACACCCCCTACTGATCAGTTTTGAGCCTGAATCTCAAGGTTTTTCCATATCAATTTTTGAGATCTCATGGTTTGAAGTTTTCAGAGATTGGAAGGTCTGTACCATGAAGAGAGTAACAACAGAGTCACAGCTCTGCATTGCTCCATCTCCCTTCAGCTCTCTTTATGATAATCATCTCTCATTTTCATTGCCAGATATAACTACCAAACCAGTAGCATTGTTTGAAGTAGACTAGAGTGTCACTTAGTTGTACTTGTAAAGAATTGTGAATCAATGTGGTTGTGAAGACTAGAACTGATTGTTTGATTTTCCAATTTGAATACATGTAGAAGCATAAAGTGGTTGAAAAATTTCATCTGAATTTTTTCAATCAGTATTCAATTGTCACCAACAATGAAGAAAACCATGATTGGCAGGTGCTATATAGACATAAAAACAAGTTATGGATCAGTCCAAATTTATTGAACTTTTGAACTTCTAATCAACATTTCCAACATATATTCAGGTGATAGCCAAGCGCACTTTATAGAGTGAGGATTGTCTTCTTTATTAGATCACTCTATAATATTTGTGCAAAGTACAATCCTTTCTATTTTCATATTTTTACTATACGTTGCCCATGTCAATCAGGGTGACAGACTTTAGCATTATAGTGAAATCACATGCTCTGTTAAGTTTACCTTGTTGAACTTTCTATGTCCACTCACCAGGCTGCCATAATAACGTTAAACATAAATGATCTGGGAGGATAAAAGGGCTGGGACCTAGGCTTTAGAAAGATCATCAGTGGACACTTTGACATTTTTAGTATCAATCCCTTTCTTTTTGCAGGACAATATTGCACTTACATCACCCAAGTATTACCAGAGCATAACATTGAGTGATGCAAAATTTGTGTTTCGATCAGCAACCTCTACACCTATACCATTATTAGAAAAACGAGTGGAACACCTTCAAGAAGCAGGAGGTATATTGTGTTCAAATTACAGTGGGTCAGTCGTTGAACTCATAAAAAGTTGCAATCATTCTGCTTTGCTACTTGTTCAAAAAATAGTGTCTGAATTTGCATCATTTAGGGATGAAGGTATGTATGAAACAAAGAGGGTGTCATTTTACAAAAGGGCCCAGATATTTGTAGCAGATATATGGGCCTGTTTTGAAGGGCAAGGCTTTGGACAATTTGATGACATCAGTGAATTAACAATGTTTGCAGATTACCGGGTTCCTCAATGCCTTCAGTTGCTTGGAATCATAGATTATTCAGAGGAATTACGGAGGAAAATATGCAAAGAAGAGATCTCACCAGGATCTGAGGAGGAGTTGGAGATTAGAGGTTGCTCCATCTATGCAGTTGAGTGCTTGAGAGATGCAATGAAGAGCCAAATAAAACAAGGTGGAATTTCTACATGCATCAGCTGCAATGATCTTAACTCTGTTATAGTTGACTTTTACTTATGGGATTTTGCTACATCAAATTCTGATCAATTGAAGCAATTTCCAGAGCACCACACTAGAACACATTTCTACTAGGTGTTATAGATATTTATTAGGTATATGTTTTCCCTTACTAGTCAAACTCCCTCATAATTATCCGGCACCAATTTTTTCTCCAGTAATGTAATGCAGTTTAAGGCAACTTAGTTAAAAAGGATTAGTGATAGCTGCAATTTTAATTCTATTTTTCAAAAGGATGTTTTTTCTGATGTTTTAGAAGGCATGGTGTTAAAAAACTTTTCTTGGGGTTAAGTCCCCATATCCCCATTTTCTTCTCACTTCTCTTTTGTGTTAATGCAAAGTGTTTTTGGTTAGAATTCCTAATAACTATGCCTCTTCTTTTCAATAACACTTAGTAGTAGAAGGCTTCCTTTGCATCATGAGTAAATAAAACTTGCAAGCCTCCCTTTCTGCCCTACCACTATAGAAGAGTATACTATTGCAAAGTTTTTGAGCCACTGGCACAGATCTTTGGTGTGCAAGAGTTTCTGAATCCACATTGGTTAGCCAAAAAAACATGACTTATAAGTATAGTGTATAATTAGTGACAGTTTTTCCAGTTGTTGATTAAAAATCTGGATCTCAGGCTTCGCTGCTCTCAGGCTTTGCTGCTCTCAGTCTTTGCTGCTCTCAGTCTTTGCTGCTCTCAGTCTTTTCTTTTCAGTGTAAAATGTAGAAAATGGCTCTTTGAAGATTTTGGGTTGCCAACCCCTGATCTGGAAGGTCAGCTATGCTACACCACACTATAATATTTTAATGAATAGTTAATTGTGTACACCTGAGATGAATCAAATACTGGCACAAAATGAAGATATATGTGAATACCAGCATTCATAAGGCGATGAAGAGAATGAGATTCATATTGTATTACATTTGCTTCACAGTATTTCAGGCTTAAATAACATTTGCAAGCTTCTTTGTTTTCTGTAGTGAAGCTTTGACTGTTGTCTACTCATTGTATGCAATTACAAATGCAAATACTAGCAAGTACACCCATTTTATGAGGCTGACTTGCAAGTAAGCACTCTGTGTGCCGTTATGAGGCAATGTGGCATCCTTCAACAATTCATCTTTGGTCATGATGACATGTGCAAAATGCATCTTTGCAGGTGAATAATGGGCACTGGGCAAAAACAAAATATTTTGTATAGGATAAAACTACAGAGAAGCCATTCAGGAATCCACATTATTGTCTAACACGAATATCTACTACATAATACTACATGGGACTTTTCCATGGTTTATACCAAAACTTCAATGGCCCATTTGATGTCACATGTGTCACAATACTGGTGGTATATTTTTCCTTGTAAAACAGAGTAAAATTCCTCTATTAATTTAATGTCAGCAAAACACCCTACTAGATTGTGCTCAGCATATTTTCCAACTTTCTGTATTACCATTTTGATGTTTGTTACAGCAGGTGCTCTGCAGAAGTTCATTGAAAAAGCACTCTGTGTCACAATGAAAAAAACAGTAATTTTGATAATTTCAGTAATCAAGCGAACTAGTGTTTCCCTCAAAATTATCAAAAAGGTACTACATTATTTGCTTTCATAAAAGACCTGCTAGCAATACTGTACCAATATTTTTAGAAGAAATGCAATTTAGAAGAAATAATCCAAAAAGCAGCGTCATGCGTGTCACATTTTTACATCATGTCTGTAACAACTATTTGCTTCTCTTAAGCAAAATTCTTAGTTCTTTGGCCCAGTAGAAAGTGAAAGCCAAGTGCAGAGGCATAGTACCCAGTATTTTCTGAGATTCATGTATTGAAATTTAAGAATTTACCTCTTGTTTCACATTAAATGAAATGGACCCAATAAATGACTACCCTTTGGTTTCATCTGAAGGAGGAGAGGCCTTTTCCACTTCATTCACCTTTTCCTTGCTGTGATGAGCTTTCTTCAATTCCTGTTGCTTAACATACATTATAATCTTGCATAAAGGTGCCGGCACCTATATCTGGATATTCAAATAGGGCCGCATATAGGTGCCCAGTGCCTATATGTTTTTGGCTAAATGTCACTTTCCATCACCTTATTCTTTAGCCCTGCTTATATGAATTTTATAGAGTATGCAAATAAAATACTATTGTGGAGTTCATAAAAACTTCACAGATTTAAAGATACACTGGGATTATCAAAGTTCAAATCCACTAGGGATTTGCTCATGCAATTTCTTCTTTCTCTTCACCCTTGATAGGTTAGAAAAAATGTTCACATGACTAGGACAGAACATAATCTTTCAGATGACTCTGTGGTTGTCTTTGACGTTGTTAATGTTGAATTCTAGCTTGTGGTACATCCTGATCTGGATCTGATGAGGGCAATGAATCAGAAATGAGAGGATCATCATCTATGACCCCCTGATTGAAGCGTGATCCTCCATCAATGATAGCTGTAAGATTTTCTGAAAAATCATCATTACAGGGACAAGCAAGTTCTATGGGAGAGCTGGATGTGCTCTCATAAGACAGAGATGGGATATCTCCTGGTAAAGCATCCTCAACTGGCTCAGAGTCGTCTTCATAGTGAAACGGCATTGGGCTTGGAACAGGAATAGTGTAGCAATGGCAAAGCTTTATGTTGTATGAGGTGGTATGTAACTGAGATCCTGTAAACTTCTTTATATGACACTAGGGTTGATCGACTTCAGTTACAATCATCTTGTGCTACATGTACCGATCTCTTGCACGTAACTTGTCCCTTTCTGAGGCTAAATATACAATAGCTCCAACACTTATCCTGGGTTGAGGTGATATGGTGCTCTGTGCATTCTCGGACTATTCACTGCAAGGATGGCTGCATAATCAGTGTTGATGTTGCATAAGGATCATTCTGTAATCTGATAGTGGGAGTTCTCCACCAGTAAACTGCTCACACTGGGTCCATAACTCTCAAGCAAAGAGGCCATGATAACGTAAACGGGAATTTAAAAGAGCAGTCGCAACAGAGAGATCCATAACAGACATCAGGCCTCTCCTAGGCGCCTGCTGAGGAAATTCATCATTTTCCAACTCTTGTGTACAGCCTTCTCAGCACCTAGCTTTTTAAAGTTTATATAAGAGGCTGAGCATTCTCTGAGTAATAAATTCTACTGCTTAAGGCGCTTGATGACAGCAGCAGAGGAAATGCCAACTACATCCGGTGGATTATCTGATGACTGGGTCACTAAAGATGCACATGTATGACAATTAGAGGATACTCTTGTTAGGGCATCGCCCATGTCCAAGGAAAAGAAGTCTCTTTGTGTAACTCCCTGTAACTGATGACAAGATACGGAGAGCAGTGAGAAAACCATCGAGTACAGACCTCGGGAAAATTATTGCTTACATGGTAGCTGAAAAAGGTTGATCATGCCTGACAATGCGAAGACCATCCTTGGAGATAGAGGAAATGGTAAGATAGCATTTGACATCCTTAGTGTTGGTGAACGTTTTGGATGGTCTGGTGCCCTGTGTCAAGTGAGCATGAACTCTACAAAGATCACAACACTGATTTGGAATTTCTCTCCATGCTGATATAGTGGTAAAAGCTAGAGACTTGGTGTTATTGACAGTGCCCTGAGCAGATACACCCCGAACAACAGAGGCTTCACTCTCATTTACAAAGGAACATAATTGGCACAAAGGTGTTGTACAAGTTGGAGCATTACGACTCGCAAAATGAGATGGGAGACTTGCGGAACCAGCTAGGTGTTGGATGGTGACTTGAAATCTACTAGCAGTTGATAACAGGGACGTATCCTGAGGACTAGTCGAAAATTCACCACGGGCAAGTTTGTCCAAGGCCTGGACACATAGCTTGCTATCGGTGAGAACATAAGTACGATGATGAGACTGAGTGATATAAGGACTAAAATGCTCGATAGTAGCAACAATACTATGTGCTTCAATTTCATATGGCAACCAAGTAACTTGATGTTTGCTTAACTTACCACTAAAGAAGCCAGCAAGGAGGAGACGTTTCTCTCTAAAGATGTATAGTGTGGCGCCAAGACCAAGCTTTTTAATGATCCATTGGTTACTATCCATAGAGTGTCTGTTGGATGAGGTAGAGTGATGGCTTTAGTTGACTTAAGTGCTTGTTGTGCAATCAGAAAACTGTTGAGACAATCATCTTAAGTAAGTTTCTCATGTCATTGTAAACCCGTAATAGCACTTTCAAGAGAATTAATTAAAGCTGAACAATCACGCGAGACACAACTGAGAACTTTGTTGGAACCAATGAAGGACTCCATGCTTTTCACAGTATTGGGAGGAGGACATGAAGAAACAGGCTATATGATGAGGGCTAGCAGATAATTGGACCTCAGACAATATCCACCCAAGAATTGTGGTAGATTTTGGACATATCACTGTCTTGTTGGGTAAAAGCCTAAGCTTACATTTATCAAGTAGCTTCAAAACCTTTAACCATGTGCAGAGAAGATTTACAGGTGTGTTAACACCGCAATATAGGTCATCAGCAATTTTTGAAACAGATCATCCTGAAAAAGGTCCCCAAGTAACTCTACACATCATTTCCTCTAATGCAGAGTTGGAACCGGGCATGCCCATTGCAGAGCGATTGTAAACACAAATTCCCCGAAAGGTGTGACAACACCGCAGTACTTCATTGGTGCTTTGACTAGGGGATCTGCTAAAATGCACTGGAAAGATCAATTTTTATGAGACATTTGCAAGGGGCAATGGCATGAAGTATACAGTCAACATCTGGCATTAAGGCAGGTGTCCATAGGACTACATTTCCCGCTCGAGAGGAAAATGCTCTTGAGCTTTTCTCCTCACCACGTATTGGAGAATTCCCCAACAGAGTGAATTCACGTTGTGCTGTCTACTTCAGGAGGAAAACTCAGTTTTTTTGCTTGGAAAATTGATGCTGTTCCGGTATCAAACAGTACGTTTTCTTTTGTTTGAGTTTTTATACCATACACATGCGCAATGGAGTAAGCGGTGCTCCATCAAGGACCTACACAGAAAGACCTACATTGCAAATATCAGTTAAAAATTCATCTCATTTGACGCTGTAGATATTCTTGACTTTGTAGTGGCACTAACTCTTAAAACAGTTGACGTTATTTGATAAATACCCCCCTTTTCTGTGTTCACCCAAACATGGGCCTTCGTTTTCAGCCATTGTGAAATTTGATATGCTCCTAGTGTTGCGCAGTGTTTGCAATTTCCTGCAATCTGATTAAATATCAAGGTGATGAGGAAAAATCTCGCGGCCAATGAGATACATTGCAAATATCAGTTAAAAATTCATCTCATTTGATGCTGTAGATATGAGTTCAACGTCATCGCCTGAGCTCGAGAGGATAAAAATCACCTGGGTCAGCAGCATTTCTGCAGTATTGCGCATACTGGTCAAGAAAAGTCGAGGGCATTTTCCTCTCGAGCGGAAAATGCAGTTGTACTAATTTCAAACGAATAATATTTCTCTACTTCACACAAATCGAACACCCCAACTCCCCTCTAATCCTTTGCTCAAGTACCTGCTAGACAAAAAAGCACATGATACTTATACACGACAGTCTAAAAGTACCCACTAGAGACACATGACATTCATAAAAAAATCACGTGCCCCTAATATTATACATGTGATCTACAGTTAAATGTCACAAAGTTCTCAGCATACTACAGCAGTCCTATGGACAACTACCTTTGATGATGGCTAAGGTTTACTACAATGCCTAACATCTTCAAAGGTAGTAACCAGTTGGTGGCCTACAGATGGCTATTTTTAAAGATGGATTTAGATACTCTACTGATCAGGGGTGATTTCTAGGGGGGCTCAGGGAGGCAAAGCCGCCTTGTTAAAATTTCTGCTCATTTTGGGAGGGCTCAGCCCCCCTAGAATTCTTGCATTGTCTTAGCTATTCAGAGTTTATTGGCTACGCTTCCAAAGTGTTATAATCAATTATGCACTACTATATGATTATTGACGCATCTCTCATTGTTGATTATACTATATCAGTATTAAACTAAGTTATGTTTTCATCTTTGAAAATATGGGCGTGGTTGTAGCTGCGCCACACCCAAACTCTGGGCATGGCTGTGCCTAGAGCCCCCTTGTTAAAATTTTTAGAAATCACCACTGCTACTGATATGCCAATATCTTCTGGCTTTGTAAAAATACCTGCCTTTTCTCATTCATCAAACTTACTTGTTACGTCTGTGAGTTGATTCCTAGAATAAAGAAGTAAACACCCCGTTCTATGTGGAGGTTCAGCAAGACCCATGTTAACGTGAGCTTGAATAGGAGCAACCACACCATTATAGCCTGGTAGATCAGGCTTGAAGACACAGTCATATTGGTGAAGTGAATGCAGAAACTGACCTCGAATTTCACAGGGAAGAAGATTATCTGAAACTAGGCTTAGCCATGGAAAAAGGCTGACAGGGTGTAGACTCTTTCATAGTTGAGGGTAAGGCTGGTTGAGGTGCATCTACAAAGTTTGAAAAGACTGTAGGGCGAGCCATGCAGACATGCGCATGCTGATGCACCACACGGGGCTTAGTATGATGCTCCATGAGATCCTCTTATTTTGTCAATACGTGGTGTACGCCACATATTGACAAAATAAGAGGATCTCATGGAGACAGTATCACTGATCTCAAAAGAAAGAGGTCAGTGGACAGTATGTGCCTTAACTCTATTCTGTGACGAGGCCACCACAACCACAACAACATAACAACATCACTCAAAAGTCTCTAGTTTGCTTTTGTTCCTGGTACCTAAACCATGATATATATGGATGTATGTTATGGATAAAGAACTGCTTTAATGGTGGCCAATATAAACAGGGCATCAAAACAAAACTAAGAGAAGTATTGAATAAATAGGATGTGTACAGGTGAATGAGCAAGGAGCCTAAATTGATCGGCAAGTTTCTAGCGACCAGTTCAAAGAAATTCTAGGATTTCTATCAGATAATGGAACAAGAGGATGCTGCTTTAACAATAAAAAGAATTCACTCAGGATTGAGAAGAGAAGTGAAAAATGGTAATACTTCGTAGTGGTAATGAACTTATGCTTAGTTTCCTGAGTAAGTGAGCACATAATATTTATTGACAAATGGAATAAACTGAACACTGAAAAATAGAAATCTTATCTTGGTGTAACAAAATATTCGTTTAAAGATATCAACTCTTGTTTAAAGGCATCAACACTTGTTGATATCTTTAAACAAACATTTTAGACACCATGATGAGATTTTTATGCTTTCATTTTATCTCAGCTATATCATTTATTTTATTTAAGTTGTTTTTTATTAATTTACAGTGAAGTAAATTCTCACAAATACTAAAATAAGTAAGGGAGTTGGAATAAATGGAGTCTAATATAAGTCTAATTTTTAAAAAATCTTTTAAATTTGAAAATACTTTTATCTTTACTAAACTAAGCTGAGCTAAACTTAACTGAAATCAAAATCCAGAAATTTACACACAGGGTAAAATAATTTGTTAATGCACAAAATAGTATTCCATTTACTTAGTACTCAGCTTTTAGGTTTAATTTAACATGGATGGTGCTATGAATTTTGATGTTGGAATTCACTAATTTGATAATATTGAGCTTTTTGGCAGTAACAATACAGTAATATAAGTCTGCAATTATACTGCTGAAAATTATTGTGAAATATCTGTATTTTGATTGTTATTATTTGCTACCACAACAAATCATAGACAGTTCCAAATTTACATGAAACATGCACATTGACCTTCTTAGTTATTTGACATTTCTCACCTGCTTAACATTTTATCTGTTTGTTTTTTCTTTTTGTTTTGTACTACTGTGACCGTCAATTGCACATTGCCTTATGCAAAGAGATGTGCAATCTTAATCAGTTGATATATTGTTGAATTGAAAGTTTAAAAACATTATCATTACAGACAAGATGATTACTCTCAAGTGCCAAATAAATGGGGAGTCAGCAAAATACAAAAATTTAATAAATGGGGGTCAAAATAAACAGGGGGATTGGAATATGAGAAAAAGCTTTGAATTATTATACAACAATGGAAAGAACAAAAAGAGGTTTTCATAAAGCATAAATCTAAAATATATACAGAAGTATGTCATTTTACCATGAAAATTGGGCACAAATAGTACTAACAAAGAAAGGAAATGAAACAAGGGGTTTGAAAAAAGTCAATTTCCTTAGAATTAATGAATGGTATTCATAGTAAGGTCTGGGGGTTGGACAAAAATAGAAAAATCAATAAGAAGGGTGTTTACTTGGCACCTGAGAGTACTTCTTGGATACTGCGGAAATGCTTGCTTTTCTTAAAGTATCACAAAAAATATATTTGCAAAATGCTTATTGATATGCATGGTATAAATTATGCTTAAACAAGATGCAATATACTTTTGGCTCTAAATCTCCTTTTCTAAAGAGAGCCTATTTGATAATGAGCGCCATGGTGAGTAATACTGTAGAATAAAGAACAGCCAGGTCATAAGTTATCTTTCATTCCAATCAATCATAATCCATGCCACCATGGACAAAAAATGTCAATAATAATTGATTTAGATGAAAGATGATATTTTGTTAGCTGGAGGTTTTTTTTGCCTTGTTGTAAAATGTTACCTGTAGTTGCCCCCAATTAAGTAATGATTCCCAACTAATATGAAATGACTATTTGTTATGAAATAATGCACTTTTTGATAACTTGTTAGAGTCAAGAGTTATTTCTTTATAGGAGAGTGTATCGATAGGATTTGGCAAGACCATAAAACCAACAGAGAAGATTTGCAAAAATATTCAGATGCAATGGTTTCTCTAGCAAAAATCTGGCAAAACTCACACCCTCCTTGTGAAAGTAGAGTTGAGTGGTGCATGGGAGTATGTCGTGAATACTTTTGGATGGGAGGGCTCCAAAATCAACTGAAAAAAGATCTGAGAAAGGTATATTATGATGCAGTGAAAATTGGCAACACAGTTTCAACCAAAAGCCTTGAATCCTTTCTACTGGAGAACCAACAATACATCAAAGTAAAAGAGTAAGCCAATATGATGTCAAATATTTCATAATTTCAAGTTGAAATTATATGTTCTTCCTGCTACTTTACTCCTCACTAAAATCAAGTCTAATGAATGATAAAGGAAAAATGTGTACAATTATAAAAGAATAAGTAGGGTGTGGGAAACATTAGATGTTAATGAGCAGAGGTGGAACGAATGCTTTGAAATGTAAGACAATACTGATATGAGGCTCTGAAGTGCATAAATCAGATGTCAATGACTGAAAATGTAAAAAGCACAGGCAATTGGTGACAGAAGGGGAAATTATTTACAATGCCTCTTCAAAAACAAAATACTTAAGCATGTTGTGAAAACTTTTTTCACACAGCTTAATAAGCAAGGTGGGAGCAGAGATTTGGTGGCTACTGGTGATTTATTGATGGTTACTTTTGCCTAAACTGTCATTTACTTTGACTTTCATAACATCAAAAGGTATACATAGTTCCATTGCCCTCCATGGGACACAGCACCCTTCTATTTATTATCAGCCACTTACTCTAATATTATTGAAAACTTTGAGGGAAGTTAAAATCAGAATGGTTGGTCAGAAAAATTTTCAACAGTTAGTTAGTGGGTAGGACCACAATCAGGCACTTAAGAGTATGTAATCTCAAAAGTTGCAGAGTTGCACGAGGGTTGTTATGATATGCGCTTCCACTTTTAGAGTAGTGTAGTTGTAAATCAGTTGAGTTGAGATACACCTGATATGGTTGTGTTGCTTATAGTAATTCAGAGATGTGTATGCTAATTGAAAGTAAAGTTGTTTCCAGTTGTGAGAGCCTTTTCTGTGGTGGAGAGTAGATGACTTGTGTCCTTCCTACTGTGGATGGTTCAGAGAAAATAAAGTATTTATGTGCCTAGAATTGTTGTAAGAAAAGAAAAAGACTATTGTTTAACTTCAAAAAGTCAGAGTCCATTCCAGCACCAATGGCACATTGGGTGGTGCTTATCTCTGTTTCTATAGCCCTAGGCCATGCATCTGCGAATGCAGTGAAAGCTACAGTGGGGGGCTGGTCCACTGATAGCTCCGCATGTTTAACTTTTCCACTCCATTCTCATATGCTGAGTGCCAGAGGAGAAGGCAGTGAGTACTATTTTAAAAATTCTTTGGTATGACTCAGCTGGGGCTTGAACCCATGACCTACCAGTCGTGAGGCAGATGCTCTACCACTAGGCCATCACTCTGGTCTTGTTTAATGTCACTTGTTGCAAATTGCACTATCATGGTGATCTCATATTTCAAAGCTATGCAGTTCATATCCACTTATAAATACTAAATCAGCAGTGTTTTGACTTGGAGTGTATCATTTACATTGCATAGTTTGTTTTGTGGTCGAAGACTCAGCTTGCTTGATGTTGGGAGCTGTTTTAATCCATTCAGTAAGTTTGTCAATGAAGTTGCAGTCCTACCAGTCGATCTTCACCCAGCAACAAATGTATGTATGCTAATTTTGTTTTCCTAATGTTCGATAAAACTATACAGTATGTGTCACCAATTTATTTAGCACATTTGGCTGTAAAGCCTAAATGTACTTTTTATCTTAATTGTAATTCCATGACAACTCAATTATTTTGCTGTTGCATGAAAGCTAAATGTTGGCTAAAACTCACTTTGTGTTCAAGCATGTGCCCTCAAGCATTTACTTACACATATGTAAAATCATTTTAGTTGCCTCCTTTTTGTAGTAACTGTAATTCTCCTTAAATGCAAGGGTTATTGAAATAGAAATAGTGTTTTCTTTGAATTTTCTGGGCTCATCCAGTAGCAGTTTTTCAAAAAAAGTCAGAGGGGACTGAATTTGCATATTATTTTAGAAGAAACTCATGTGCTTGACAAATCCTTGGTAATATTTGTAGATTACACTTGTTTTTCATGAGAAATGTTATACAAGAAAATTTCAGCTCAAGCAAAAGTGATTTTTGTTATTAAAAACCATGTATTTGGCCTTTGGTTTTACTACTTTTGCCAGAAGTTGCCTATCAATTTCGGTAATGTCAGCCTTGTTCAAAACATTTGCAAGAGTCTAAAATACAGCTGCTTTAATTGCAAGTATCCTAGCAACAAATTGTCAAAATTGTAAACAATTTATAGTGCTTTTTTATTTTTTATGTCAAAGATAGAAAATGTCCAAAAATAGAGTTTTTGAAATCATTCATTACATTTGCACTGACTTTGCTGTAATTCCAGCTATTTGGTAAATCCTCAAATTAGCCCCCTGGGGGCTTTGTTATTTCTTGGGTTTTTTCATGGGGGCTTAATCAAGGGGAGGGCTTATTTGAGGGGGCTTAAATCTTTTTCTGGCAGTTGTTCATATCATACAGGTCCTTAGTGTTACTTTTCATATTTTAACTAGGAATTTAGGACAGTTTTGCCAAAATTTAGGTCTTTCTTGGGTCTATGGGTAAACGTTTTATGACTTTTAAAGATCTTTTCAGCTTAAAAATGCTCTCCAGTATGAAATGTATAACACATTCTTGCTTGTTTGCTTATCAACTTTGATAATTTTATCACACAATTCAGATTCCATTTGGGAAATCCCAATGTAAAGAGAAAAAATGTTGTGTCCCTACTCAAAATAAATACGATCAGTGTGTATAAATAGTTTAGAAGTACATCTATTACCAGGGTCACACAAAAGCCCCTTGCATTACATCATGCCCTGGAAGGGGGTGCACCCCACTTTTTGAAAGGTGTTGATATAATAGGAGTAAGCTCACATTTTATATTCTCAAGAATCCTGTTACATTTATGTTGCTGTTTTGAGAGAACTTTATTGTCTTCACATTACTCATTTTTTATGATTCCTTTCATATCATTAATAACATCTGATGCTTGATGTGAACTCTTGAAACATTTATGAAATTTAGAGTGTCTTGTTCAATTTTATGAATAATTTAGGATTTTCAAGAAAAAGGAAACATTTTAGGATTCTAAAGATTTTAGGACCTGGTGGGAGGCATGTCATATTTCAATTGAAATCTTTATACCAACAGACAATTTCCTTGATGCATCAAATAATAGCAATAGGACATTTTAAGGGATATGTTATTTTTTGTTAATTACTGACTGCTTTTTCTTTTGTAAACCTAAATAACACAAAGAGTCTCAAATAGCTGCAATCACATGCTTGAGTGGGGGCTTATTAAGGACTTGTAGCTCAAAGGTACGGGCTTACTAGGGAGGGAGGGTGGTCATTTCAAAGATTTATAGCAATGCTTCTTGACTATTAGCTTTCTGTACAAAGTGAATACTGATGATGATCAAATATTTTGGTTTGATATTAGCATCTGCTTTCAATTTTCATTTCAGGAAGTATATAAAGGAGACTTTCTTGAGATTGAGATAATGGAGGAGGAAGAGAATGGAAAATTAATCAAAGACTCTTTTGCTGAAAATGGAATATGTATGGAGGGTAGATTGGGGGCAAAAAGTATTATGTTGCTAAATAATGGAAATGTTCCCCATGAAGCCAAATCAATGGACAGCAAAGCTTATGAAGAAGTTAAATACACAAAAATATTTGATAAAGTAGTTTGTGGAGTACAGGTAGATGAAAACATAGAGTCTATCAAAAATAGCACTCAAAAAGGAAATGTACTAAAACTCTTGCAATCAGAATCATTTGATGTAGTTGTTTTCTCTCTAATGCTTTCTTACCTTCCAACACAACAACAAAGATGGGACTGCTGTGTTAAAGCATATAGACTCCTTTGTGATAATGGACTACTTTTGCTAGTAGAATCTGACTCTGCTCACCAGCATAGAAATGCTCATCAAATTCGAGCATGGAAATCCGCATTACAGAGTATTGGGTTTATTCGTTATCGATATGAAAAGCTAACCCATCTACACTGCATGGCTTTTAGAAAGATGAAACATCTAAAATCAATGGGCATTGACAGATCAGAACTTATGTTTATTCCTCAAGACTTTCATGATGAATCAGATGAAGAAACAGATTTTTCAGCAAGAACTGATGAACAAGACAGACAGATTTCTGATTTATTTAAACTTCTTCCAGAAGCAATTTGATTCTTATACTAACATACAAATATGAATTTTAAAAGTATAAACAGACGCCAAGAAGAAAGATGTAAATAGCTGAATTATATTTTTGACATGTATATATAGTTATACAGGTGGGGTACTGGAAATGTGCTGGTGGTAATGAACCAGTACCATTTGCAGGGGCTTTCAAAAACAGATAAAACAATCTACTTTAATTTGATTGGTTCCTATATTTTTCTTACAATAAAGCATCATAGAATCATTATTTTTACTTTCATTGCATTAAAAATTGAGTACACAAAGTGCTTAAGTTTCTATTCCAACATCATAGGCCACAAAACTATGAAAAAATATATAAAAATATGAAGAAACCTAGCTTTGGAACGCAGGGCTACCAAATAATTAGCAAATCATTTTTACTAGTTGGTAACTACTACACTCCTAATTTTAATACAAAAGAAGCAGAGGTGTATATGGTTGAAAACAACAAAAACATACAAAAAGGAAGTGTTGACATAAATTCTGTACTTGAGGAATATAAAAAGCAGCATTGATGTTGACTTATTTGAATTTTTCCTGCACAACAGTTTGTGCAATAGGATGTAACAAAGGTGATTCAATATCTGTAAAATAAAATGGAAATCTAGTATGAAATCAAAAATAGTAGTTAAGAAAAAACTGCTTTCAAATGAGCAATCCAGGTATATCATAAGGAGGGCCATTGCTAGATGTAAATATAAAGAATGATAATACATTAGACACTTAACTCAAAATTTTATTTATACCATATGAGCACATTTTGTTCATGACAAGGCCTGATTCTGCAATGCTTGAGCTAGTACTAAAAAGCCATAGCAAAGGCCTTGAGAAGCAAAGACCAGGCTATAACTAAAGAGATATTGTTTGTTGATAAAACTACTTTAAAGCCAAACCAGATATAAGTTATGAGAAGCGATGTTGCTGAAAATTAAAACTGAGCATTGAAATCAAAAATTGAAATAAATTTAGGGTTTGGCTGCAAAATACTACGAAATGTTGGCATTTGAATCAGTATGTGTTACCACCTACTTGGTCTACAAGTTTGATGACAATAGCAAACATCCCATTTATGAAAATGGGCCTAAATTTTCATTCAAGAAAGATGCACTCTGTACAAAAACTTCTGGAAACAAACATAAGGAAAAACAATGCTCTTCTACCAGGGATGCCTGTTCAAGAAGAGGGTAGGGGGAAAGATTTATCCTAAGGCACCATCACTACAGACTAGTACTTAACTTCTGTTTTCAATGATCACTATTCTTAGTTTCCAGCAGTGTTCCCTACCTGCTTATAAGCAGTGTGGGGGCTACAACAACACTTCTATAGGATAAAGAGGTTTCATACAAGAAAATTTTGATATTAGGGTTCCCAGATGGCTGGAAAAGGCAATTTTGGGAGTTTTTATTGCATGTACAGAACAGAAAGGATATCCAAATGTCTTCTCTCAAAAAGGCAAATCTTGCCCCCAGTAATGGAAACCATACATCCCTACTACCCCTGTGCTGCAGGCACCCCTGGCCTCTACATAGGTTTTTATGGCAAGTAAACAATGCTTAATTATTGCACCAAGAGACCATACAACAATCAATTAGAAATAAACATCAGGACTTACTTAAGAGATAGGACTACTTACATGAATCACAGGAGTAACACCAAATGCTTATGTCTGCATAACTAAGTGCTATTGGGTGTTTGGATATTTCATTATGCTGTACCATATGCTGATTTACATATCTGCTACAATATACAACACCACATGACAAGCAAAGCCAATTTTCATCCCTTTCTTCACACTCAGAGCATATATCACTTGGGTCAACTCCAATCTTTTGATTACCAGCTACTATATTCTGAAAATTTGGATACACAGCTTTAATTCTATTGCAGAGTACAGGCCTCCTATTTTGTCATAAAATCATAAAATGTCATGAAAAGTGAATTTTTGAACTTTTGTCATAAAATGTCATAAAAAGTGGCCAAACATAGTAAAATGTTATTAATGTTTGGTGAAAAAACTTTCTCACAAATTATGGCTTGATTATTTCATCAGCCCTTTAGCAAACAACTGTTACCTCAATGGTAACTTTTTAGAAAATAAAGATAATGTAGTTGAGATTAATACTCAAGTGTTTGGTTGCTTTTACAATGCAATGTCACATAGAAATTTGAAAAGAACTCAAAGTTTTCGTATTTGTCAGGATAATATTTCATATGACCAACAAGCAACATAAATTGTGCCACAAAATGTCATAAAAATCACTTGATAATGTCCTGGAAATTAAGCAAAATGTGTCATAAATTCATAAAAAAATTGTCAAATTTAGAGTAAGAGGCCTGAGAATAGCACTACTTGAAAGCAGTTCAGCAAATTACCCGCACAACTTGCTGACTGGCTTTAAGCTATATATGTGTGCACTAAAAATTTTAATCTTCAGTATGCACCATTAGAATTTATGTAAATTTGAATCTACAGACTGAATGGGAGATGTTCTTATAACTACTTTTCCCATTGAAAACTGTTACATGTTCTTCAAACCCTGGACAAAGTGCCATAAAAATACTGCTTTAAAAATTCAGCAGATCAGCAAACTGATGCCAAAATTTAAGATGAACATATACAACAAATAAAATAAAGCTTTCATAACTTTTCTTTTGATGAACCTCTCCCTCCCTGTATAAAACAACACTTCAACATTTATATACTGCATGCCAGCAAACAGGAAAAGTTCATAGCATCAATATAAATCTCCATAGTTTCCAATGGATTCTTACTTCTTCAGTAGCAGATATGCTAAATTTATGATGTGGCACAGCATGCAGTGTCTTCCAGCTCCAAAGTTAAAACATATTAACACTCCAAAGCCATAATGTGGTGTTGGACCTCTCAATGAAACAGAGGTACAGTTGACTCTGATTATAGTCACTGCAGCCCTACTCCAAATATAGTCAAACTATTTCTATTCCCCACATTTAACTCCAGTCCAATACTTAAAAATGTACTCACTCAGCCCTTTGCCATACTCCACCTACAGTCACTACTCTTTCCTTCCCCAAGCAGCAAAACACCTATTCTACAGTCATATTTGAGGAGAAAATTTGCTGAAGTGTTGAAAACAATATCTTTGGAGGAGAAATTTATTACTTTTGTTTCTGCTATAAGTGTGAAAATTTTATCAATACAGGTAAAGCTAAAAAGCTAATATGAGTTCATTAGCCTCAACGATTGAAATTGCTGTTGCCACCAGATAACTAGTAATTTCTGTTCTCCCCACTTTTTCAAATGTATTTGCTATCATGTACCTGTCTAGCTACTCATGGATTCTTATCATTTTGATTAAACAAAAGTATCATGTACTATATTTCATGCTGCACCTTTATCAAAGAGTATTATCTATTTGCTGATATCCAAATACAGGGTTTGTGCAGGATTATGATATGCAAATCCAAGGAGTTTTCAAGAACTTTTCAAAGACTAAAATATAAATTTTCAAGGAGCTCTAAGCTGGCATTCAGGGTGCGTGTGTAAATAACAGGAAGCCTAAAATACCAAAAACAAGACATTTCTTGGCATATCAAGAGTTTTCTTGTACAATTTTCTTCAAACATTCCTTTGGATATTTCTTTAAATTAATTTTGGTTTTGTTTGTTTCTGTGAACAAAGAAAACAGTAAACATTCACAAATTTCAAGGACTTTGATCAATTTTCAAGGGAAAATTCTCATTTTCAAGGAGTTTCAAGTGCCCTTGAAATGAAATTTCAAATTCCAGCACTTTTGAAGGAGCTCAAGGAACTGCATGAGCCATGCAAATAGTCTATTCTTTTCTGTCAGCCTGATTCATGAGCTTTTACATTTAACCACTGGATTTTTTGGTGAGTGGGGAGTTTTTGACTAGAAATTGTCTGGAAACATAATCTGTGCCAGCATGTCACTATCATAATGGTAGAGAGATTCAGTTTGCAGAAAGCATAGCTTCTTACTAAGTCAAAGAATGAGAACAATGAAAGATAAATCATGATTTATTTACAAATCCAGTTTACTAATTCCATGATCAAGACACTTCCCTTGGACACTTCCATAAATTTCACAGCCCTAACAAATGCTTTGGACCCAATTTTTCTAGGTCTAAAAGCTAGAGGCAAAGCCCAAAAACTTGGGTCTGAAATATTTGCTAGGACTATGTAAAGTATGAAGGTGTCTAATGAAAGTGTCTTGATCATGGAATTCATATACTGGAATTGTCAATAAATCATGACTTTACTACTTGCCATTTTCATTCTTTGATTTATCACAATAGTTTTCTACTATCCACCTATCTATCATAGGTAACTCAGTTTAAAAATTCACTTATCCTTAAAGCATTCAGTATGACTATAATTGGAGTTGACTGCACTACCCTCATAAATTATATATCACATGATAGCCCTTCCTGCTTGCATTCATATCCTACCTTCTATACACCATAGGCCTATTGTTGGGCAATGCTTAAGGCTGTTACCTATTTGATATCAGTATCTGCTCTCCAACAGCCGCTATGCACATCAGCAAACTAACCACTATATTCATAATGGCAGATGTGACATAACTATATTGTTGCCCATGTTTATCTAACACTTACCCTAACCTTCACCCAAAGGTGTCAAAGTAAATGGCACAGGGGGCCAAAACTCAAAATCAACTGAAGGTAAAGGGCCACCAGCAAGTCATATGGCTATCAAGCAATTGAGATCCTATATTCCCATAAGTCATTTTTGGATATTCTAGAAATTATTCTCATTTTTCTGGGAAGGAAGCTCCAGACCCCCATTACACTTTAGTTTTGCTTGCATGTTGAGGTGGAGTCTATGTCACTTAAAGTCAGATATCTCAATCACATACTCCAGTATCTCATTGCCATGCTGGGGCAATACAAATCAAAAACAGTACATTGGCACATGATCACCTTTTTCATAAATTCAGGTCACCAAGCACCTGATGTGAAAGAACAATATTTTTTAACTTTTTGGAAACTTTTTGGCTGCCTAAATCACAATCAACAAACATTGTTTTTGTAGTTCACTCCTTTGTTTTGATGGCTATATGACGATTTTCTAAGGGTGTTCTTCCAACGTTTAGATTTTTGTCTTACACTAGTTTTCCATTACTAGTTCTTCTATCCTTTGTCCATGTGCATTTGGCATTAAAGGCTTAGTGCAGCATGACATTTCACTGAAATAAGCTCTGGTGTGCATTGACTGCACCTTGGCTTGTATACCCATTTAACATATTTGCAGTAACTGCTTTCCAATACATAGCTGTTCCTGGCTGCTATTGCTGTAAATAAATGCATGACATCAATTTAACACAATCCCATATATATGTCGTTTTTGCTGTTAGTTAAAAGGAACAATATACACACATTTCATGATATGAAAATCGAGTTGTAATAACTATAATCATTAAAAATTTTGCTTTAAACATGCTTTGGTACAGCTGTAAACTGCAGCTTTGTACTTGTTTAAAATTTTGGTTGATTTCTAAAGTTTTAAAGTTACTATTGTAGTCAATTGCACCTTTGTATAGAAACTTTCACTGTCCACTGCTGACATTGCTTGTGGCATAATCAATGAAACATTTTCTTAAATGATAAATACACTTCTTCTCGGCGCTAATGAACTTTTGTACCTCCTCCATGTCTACCATGTTGGCAATTACTAAACATGGAGTGCGTGTGGGTATAATCACACCATGTTTGGTCAATCGCAGATATAGAGGAGGTACAAAACTGTATTAGCGCCCTTCTTCTCACGTAGTCACTCAAACAGGCTGGAGTCAGATTGGAAACTTTGAGTAATGCTCGGTGGATTTATGTCGCGATTTAAAAGTAGCTTAGATAAGAATTTTGTGCTGCTAAGAGCAAAGTATAAAATTATCTTGCCAAAAGAACTTTGCGCGGTTGGAATAATCATTTTACAAGAAATGAGAGGTGCACGCGGGAGATATCCACCGCGCAAAGCAACAATTCCAATCTGGAGCTGTATTACGGAAACACTCATAAAGGAGTATGACTATACTATCTCAAAACATCGTACCAATACATGTGGGCAATCTGTTTTTGGAGTAACATAAAACCCTTTCCTATTTGCAGCTGATTCTTCGTCCCCTTCCAATCTGCACTTTGCAGCCATTTCCGGTCAACAGAGTTTAGCCTCTATTTAGATATTTATAAAGAGACCCCGCCTACCGTTGGACTTCAATTCACTTCAATTAAGACCTCTTGCAAAAGTTTTATGCGAATACCACAGAGCACAGCTGTCTTTATGAGTTTGTGCAATATTTCAAGAAACTCATAAAATCAAAGAAAATAATCCTTGGCATGAACGCTGGCAAAAATCTGAAGCAAAAGTGCAGTATTTGATTGATGTGCATATATTCATATCCATGGTATTGTACGTATTGCTATTCAGACCATATAGTACTGTTAAATGTCAATACAAATGTCCAATCAGACTTTGTGTGGCTGTTCAAGCGTTTGAGCGCTGGAACCCAAAATCAGTCTGAGAGGAACTGGTTAGATACCTACTACTAAGTCTACGATATGTCAAATCGAAAAACCACTGGATTTTATGAGAGGAGTATTTCACTGTCAGTATCATTAATGGCAAAGAGTGCCCCAGCCAGTCCTGCAACAGACAAGAAAAATGTTCATTTTGCTGAAGGAGAAAATCTTGTAAATGTCAAAACTTATGTTCCAAGTTATGATGATCTTGATGCTCTAAGGAAAGTTTTCTTGAATGAAATCCCACTGGAGAGAAGAAAAACCGGCTCAGGTGGGGTAAATGCCATTGACTCTGAGGATGACCATGGCTATGAAATGTCTAGAACAAAGTTTAAACAACTGAAAGGGTCATCAACAAGGCTAACGAGGAGATTTCAAATTGTACGCACTTTGAGTAGAGAATGTGGTTATCTGTCAGCTCTATATGAGCAACCATTACCAAGTGAACTGGAAGCACATTTAAAACAAAATAATATATGCCTTTCAGATACACAATTAAATGGAAGAACTATCAGTGGATTCATTATTGTTAACAATCTGGCCTACCACAAATCAGTAGTTGTGCGACATACATTTGATAACTGGGAGACAGTTCTTAACATACCAGCTTATTATGTTGCGTCTTCAGATGAAGGAAGAAAGGATAAATTTGGCTTTAATTTGGTTTTCCCCACAAACAGAATGGAGCTATCATTTGCTTTGCAGTATATTGTGAGTGAGAAAGAATACTGGGACAATAATAACGGGAATAATTATAAAATTGTCAACTTCAGTTAAATAATTATTTGCCACTTAATTATTATTTGTATCTTTTGCCCAGAAATGAAAAGGCCATTTGAATGTATACCTAAGACAAACAATTCATAGCCCTATTATTAATTTGGGAGAAATAAATTAGTTTTTTGGCAGGATATGGCTATATAGCATGATATTTTGAAATGGAGATATGCAACAATATGAATTTCACAAAATCATTGTTTTAGATATACTAGCGTATATAAGCACATAATCAAGTGCTTTTTCAGAATATTCCTTCTGTTGTCCAAATAATGCTGCAAGCTGCTTTCAAGCTTTTTTCCTGATATATTTAGCACCTTCAAGGAGCAGAATTTTATGTGCATACATTCAATGTGGCTGTTTCACATTACATTTAAGATGCATATAGATATTTGTTCAATGCAAACTTCATTGCTCCTTACACATTTTGTAAAATATTCACAAACAGCTTCCAACATATTCTCATGCATTGCATTTGAATCATTCTAGTTAGGTTTTTGGTATCTTATTTCATTTTACATTGAATATGCTTTATTGAAACTGGAGATTTTGTTGTTGTGGTCTTATGGCATATCTATCAGAATTGTCACATCTCTATTTGCATATTAGCACCTAGTTTACACTAGAGACAACTATAATAATGATTTTGAAACTTCTATGAGAACAAATTTATCACCTCTGTCAAGTTCACCAAAGCTATCATCAATGCAAATGTGTCAACTTTTTGGATATAATTGCTTTGAATAATTTTGATAATCTCCATAGGCTTTTCATAGCAATTATTTCAGAGCAAATATCTGGTGGACTACTTTCCCTTGAGAGGGTTAGTTATTCCAGACTGATCAGAAGTCTCTTGCACATGTTGACAAGGGAACATACTTATAAGAGATCAGTATTTGTATTAATGCAATGCTCAATATTTCATTTATACAAACACTGGTGTCTTACAAATGGATTTTCATAGTTTTTATGCTTTTGCATTTCATCACCTAAAGCACAACAGAGGGTATGATTATTGTTGTGTCTTTAAGTGAAACACACAAATCAAACAAATAGTTTTATTAACTATTCTAGTATATCTACAGGCTCAGTTACATTATATGAAACGCTGTACATTTACTATGTCCATATTGCTCACATTCGACAATTGATTATCCTCGAGAACGCTACTGTACTTATATACATGCAATAGAGACTTCTAGAAAGCTAAAGAACATTAATTACATCATATATTATATTTATACAATACAAGATTAGTCCTGAAAGTTCCAGGAACTGCTTATAGAATATAGGGGAATGACTCGCAGGAATACTCAGTCTATTTACATATCGGATTAAGCTTACGTC
The DNA here is from genome assembly GCA_900291935.2 of Cassiopea xamachana. NCBI lineage: Eukaryota > Metazoa > Cnidaria > Scyphozoa > Rhizostomeae > Cassiopeidae > Cassiopea > Cassiopea xamachana. The sequence continues at coordinate 164,296 of OLMO02000003.1, read as the reverse complement.
ATTAATATCTCTGTCCATAACAATTGTGTTCCAATATAAGCCACTAGTTGCTGTACCAAGCTCCTAGATAATCAATAGAGAAAACACAAGCCTCAAGCTCTTCCAACTTCAACTATAGTTTGCCTATATTGCATCATTACCTGTAACTTGTCAAAGTGTAAATTGTAGTTGTTCAATTTATTGCAACCCCTATTCTACCTAAGTAGTGATTATTTTAACAGCAAAATAAATCACTCTCTTGGAAAGCAGAATTTTGTGCCAAATGTGACATCATATATTTCTCGATCACAAAAATAACTTTTCTTCAATTGCATGTTATATAAAAAATAAGTATGCAGTACCTATTTCAGGCCTCTGCAACTAGCAGCTTGTGTGCCACTTGTGGCCCCATTTAGCCCTATGATGTGGCAGACAGCAAGTGCAATTAACAAAGAAAGAAAATAGGAACCAATTGCATCACTAACTCTTGGATAATGTGAAATGGAACTGTTTTTCCTGAGTTAAAAGCTTTTACATCCATGGGGCCACACTTGCATTATCCTTAACTACTGACATGGAGGCATATCAAAAGGCAGGTATAGCTTTTACCTGTGGTGCTTCTTGCTTGACAACGTTGTTGCAATAAAAATTTCCTTCATCCTTATTTGATTTCATGATCTAATAATGCAGGAACCACACTGATAGTAAGGTGCCAAGCAGAAATTAGGCTTGTCACAGTTGTGTTGATACTCCAACTCTGCTGTGTAGCAGTCTGTCTTGAGAACTCCCTCTTACATTACCAGCCTCTATTTATGCGCATAAAAGTAAGTTGATATAATATGGCAAAAGACAAAAACCAATGCAACATAGAATAATGTGATGCAGTGTGAATACAATACAATACAATGTTATATGATACTAAACAGTATGTACAAATGAATGTACAGATAAACTATGAGTAAGAACGTATCTATTGTGGCAGCAATCTATAAATCGTCATGCGAATTTTTGCTTCTATGGACAGGATGGATCCTTCAAAGTTCTCGCCATTTACGCTCTTTATCATAAGAGCCAGTAAAATCGAGGCTCAGATTGGCTGTTCTGAATTTTCCCCAAATTTTGAGGCTGAATTGTTCTTAATTTGTTCTTAAATCAGTAGGGTGTAGGCAGTCTAGAAATTAAATAATATACAAGACAAAATCAGATGTTTTGATTGATTGATGTCCCATTGGCCAAATGTTGCATTCGAGATGGTTTCTCTTGCATGTCAATGGCTGCTTATTGAAAAAAGTTTGTAAACAATCATAAATGGGCACTGTTAGAGCTGTATCTTTTTTTAAAAGGGGCAAATAATTTTTAAAGATCAAAGAGAAGAAGTGATAAGGCTGCCAATTTACCTTAGGCTTGCAAGGAAGGGACATTTCAGATCTATCCGTTAGTGGAAACCTTATGTATCTTGTCCAAAAATACATTTTACAATAGTTCTTCGGGCTGAGGCTTGTTCTTAATTTGACCTTACCTTTCCTCCAAACATCATATTGTTTGCAGGAACATTAAAATCAAGGAAATTGTCAGAATCATTGGGGACTCAAGTTCTAAACGGACCTGAACTGTTTGTTTAATACTACTACTTATACTACTACTAATTTTTTTTCAAACTTTCATATGAATATATTTACTACATACAATAACACACCTCTCATATAATGGTAGTGTAGCATTGGCTAGTTTGTACTATACATGAAAAGTAACCAAAATACTAATACTAATACTAATACTATAAACTGTACTATAGGCTGAAAGCCTGTCACAGATCTGTGGGGAGATTTTTCCTTGGACTGACCATATTACTTATTTGATTATTTTTATATTATTTTCTGAGTATTATGATCATAAAACTCGACCGGTTACTTGTTTACAAATTCGGCAGATATTACGAAATAAAGACCGTCACGACTAGCATATTGAAAATTCTTTCAATAACTAGTTTATAACCTAAAATGAAAGAATTTTCAGCAAATCATAACCGTGTTCCTTAACGGTAGCTTGATAGAGTGAAAAGTTGCCTTAGAGCTGACATCCATAGAAAGTAATTTCCGTAAATGAAATGCCAAGAAGAATGCAATCGCGAGGAGAAAAGTAATCAAATTTGTTAAAAGGCTTTTGCAGTTCAAAATTTAATGAAGAGGTAATGGTGTAGCAAATTGCCTCTTCCTTCCTTCATTTAGCAATTTATATTGATCTTGATGCAGATTAATTGTTCTTTCTTTGAGAATTTTGCGTCTCACCTCCGTAGATTCCCATAGTGAACAATCCCATTGCACTGATTTTCTTTCTACTCTACTCGTTCTGATTTCTCTTTACTCGTTCATTTCTTTGTGTGTACAAGAGGGAGAAGGCCCAGGGGGTACTCTCTACTTTTATATATACAGGGAGTCTGTGTCAATATTTGGGGTCTGAATTTTGACAAGAAAATCATATTTGGGTTCTGTAAATTGTAGCTTAAGAAAAATTCAATATTTGGGATCTGAGAATTACAGCTTATGACAAATTAGATAATTGGAGTTTGAGAATTGAAACGAAGTTGCTGCAAAAGAAAACAAAATTCTTAAGTTTTAATACAATAAACATATACTTATGATATTCAACGAAATTTTACGACAGTGGTAGTCTAGAACAGGTGACACTACCTAGAGTCTCAAAATTTTAGACGCAATATTTGGAGTTCGTCAAAACTGGGACTCAGTATTTTGGAGTCAGCAAAAAACTCAGACATGGACTCCCGTATAGAAAAGTAGGGAGTATCGTCCCTGGGGGGAGAGTACCGGAACTGAGAAGAGAGAAGCAATAGAGCACAAGTGGAGGAATTGTAAAAGTATTTTCGGAGGTATTGTAAAAGGTGCATGAAATAATGATAGAGAAGAAAATAAAAAGAGTGAAGAGAAAAGCCATTGTGGAACTTACATTGCCAAAACCCTTCCCTACATCTAGATTCCTTCCCCCCCCAAATACTCTGAAATCTATAATCTGAATAGTTCTATCTTCCAAAAATCCATTATGATTAGCTTCTGTAACATATCTAAAGGGTTCTGCTTGTTTAAATGAAATTCCATTGGAAACGCGATGACTTATAGTTGCCATTACACTACACCTAAAGACTCAATTAAAACCGATACGTATAGAATATTCCTTTGCAGGCAGATACATTACAACAAAACTGCTGCTACCCTCTGAAATTAAACTGCAAACTTGAAAACGTGAATCCTCAAATGTAAAACAATCCATTACTATTTCTGTCTGAAACCTAGGAACCTTGGCCCTAACCAAACTGCCCCTCATGTTTGGTGCACACATCTAAAAACCACAAGAGGCTGTTCTTTGGAGGCCCTTCTATGCTCTTCAGTGGCATCCAACATTGTATAGGGTCTCCTAACTACACCTCCAAGCCCATTAAATATGAAAATATATACATAAATCAATGAGTAGAGGGAAAGTCAGAGAGACAGGAATGTTTTTGCAAGCGTTTTTGAAGTGTTGCCAATTTGTGTAGTAATTATATAGCAGCCTTCCTTAGTTACGTCTAATTACATCACAATCAATCTTAGATTATAGACATCGTGTAAAAGTAAATTATCTAGCTGTTTTGCGTTTGTTTATGAACCCTGAATGGGATCATTCCAAATTTATTGCACAATGCAAGTAATTTCATAGCAAAGAGAAGAATGCCACAATCATCAGGTTTTATCCCTGCTTCAACGTTTTTTGAGGTACTTAAATGTGATGCGAAATGAAAGTTGTTAGATGCATCCACTGACAGATGGTTGTTTTCCGGATGTTTCTCTTAAAAGATCACATCACATGAATGACAGGACATGAATCATTGAAACAGGGTCAACAAACACTGCATAAATAGCCTTCATGAAGAGTCGATAACAGTTGTAAGAGGAAAACGTTGATTAACATCCATCTCTTCAAGTCACACACAAAGTTCGTAGAAGATTGTACAAGATGATACAGAAAAGAATCTTCGTTTTTATTTTAACCTCATTCGTTCTACTACACATTGTGCAATCAATTGCAGTTTTTGGGCACAACAATAAAGATGTAGCAAAGGCAGCAGTGGTATTGAGTTTTAGCATTTGTTCATTTCTACTTAATGTTATGCCGTACTTTAGCCATAGATTAGTATTCTATTCATAGCTTGAAGCTGATAGCAACAGTTGTGCTCTCAAATGTTCAGTGGCTCTGTGTACGCAGGATTTAGAATATAAAACGATGAAAAAGGAAACATTTTTCCACACACTCAATATCGATTGAATTCACACCAAGAACAAAAAAGCAAAGCATGTCTCTCTCAAGTGTCCTGGGCACGAGTTCATTGTAACGAAAGTAAAATGTCATTGTCTTCAAGTTTCTTTACATCATGAATACTGCAAAATGCTCTTGCACGATGGAATCCCGTAGTAACATCCACCTCATGACTTTCAAAGTATACGATGGAATGCTCTTCACATTTGCAAAAATGAATTTCTATGAAGTAGGTAAGAAACCTTCCTATAAAGAATGACACGTGCTTCTATAACATAACCTTGATATTTTTGTACAGTTTTCCAAACGTATTGTTAATGCAATATTCTGAATGCTGCATAAATATACCACATTCTCGGCTGAAAGTGTATACATCATACATGCACGGCCAAACCAAGACTAAAATAGACATCCTTAGGGTACTAGAAGTAGATTTGAACTTGCAGCTGTTTTCAACATTTACAGGTCATCTGATGGCGAAGCCTCGGTAACAAGAAACTTGCCAAGCTCCATGAGAAATCTCTTCAATAATATACTACGTTTTTGTTGATAAAATATTGTCGCAAATTGCTTTCAATGCAGAAGTTGCTTTAAATTAATACTCATGTACCCGTCCTTAAATGCTAAAAACTCCTCTGAAAAACGTGAATTTAAATGTGCACTGGTAAAAAGAGATGTTTATTAATGTAATAAAGGAAATAGAGGAACCTTGAAGACCGCCTTGCTTGACTTTTTGGGCATTTTATCACCAATCAGCTCCTGCCTACTTCTGACATTATGCTTTACCAAATCATCTCCAAGGAAATTGGCCAACCAATTGTTAATGTTAATGGTGTCTATCCTGGCAAATTTGCACTATTTATAGATAAAAATAGCACCCATTTAAAAGGTTTTGATTTAATTCCAGAAATAATTCAAAGCAATATCTGCTAAACAACGAAGCATAACGTTTTAACTGCCAAATGGCAATATTGCGCACGTCCTTTGTAGGTACGTCATATAACTTCCTCAAATGAATTGCCTTTTTGGTAAGACGTTGTGCGAGAAAAAAAGATAGAGCAATAAGCTGCATTTTATTATAAAAAGAATTCATAGAAACTAGGTATCTTGATTGTCTACACTCATTTACAATTTCCCCATCAATAGCAATTTACCTCTTGCCTTCGCAATAATGAAAGTTTGCTCCCAGAAAATGTTGTCACTTTTCTGCCAAAATCTCTACAGTAGCAATGATTCAAGAAGGAACTGCATGACCTTAAATACCGCAAAAGCAAAAATATAATACTTGCACCACGGAGCATATAGCAATAGTCTCAACAATTTTAATGGACGAAAAGTACCTTGTTGAAGAGATGTAATGAAGTGTACTGTTGGTGTAAATGTACGCAAGAACCAGAGGGAAAGTAAGTGGCATGTCTATTGAGGATTTCGGTGGGCAAGTCTCCTCTGATTTCAGCCAATGAGAGGGTAGGAATTGCTTTACGTACTACTAAAAGGAGATCCTGTCATTCAAATTGCGATGGAACTGTCAATATGCACCACCCAATGCTTCTAAAACTCATCGCAAGGCAGTTGGAGTACTTAACTTATCGCAAGGCAGTTGTAGTACTGATTTTGGGACTGTTGAAACAGTTTCAGTAATGTGGGGTGAGGTGAATACGCTGTTGACTTTCCGCGAATAATCCAGTTACCCACAGGAACTCACTATTTTGCATTATTGCCTAGCAAGATGTACAGCTTCGAAGAACATGAATCAAAACAAAGCCTCTTTTTTTATTCTAAAAATGAATGACTCTAAAACTATTCTGGGACTACGCCCAAGGCCCTTCCCTTCTTCCCTTATTTTGTTGGCGTACACATGTGTTTGGAGTTAGTGGGTTGTATTCTCTTTGTTGCAGCATGCTAGTCCCCATTGGAAAGCAAAGAACTCTTGTCTCGGGAATATTTTAGCAGTTATAGTACTCTGCTGACCATATTTCAGTCCCCCATCGAAGGAGTCATTTTCCCTTCGAAAACTTTGTGGTGCCACCCCTGAAATTCGGGAAAGTCTAGAAATTTAGGGACCCAATTTTACACTTGGCCTCTCTAGGGAAAAATATGTCAGGCTGCCACTGAAGATAATTGCTAGAACAAGTCAACTCTCCGTGCATTCCTTATTTATCTCTGGTGCATATTGAAGCTGGGAAGTCTTCTTTCATATTTCCTTCCAAGCGATTTGATTTATAGAGTCGCAGCAGGAATTTCTCAAAACTCTTTATCGCTTATGGCAGACAACATATTTATAGATTCATTTCACACTGAAGCAAAAGTGCATGGTGCAGAAAGCAAACTAGGTTTTGCACTGTAATTAGTAAGACAGAAGGATATTAGACTGCTTGATACTGAATACAAGATACAACTAGAATGAACTTTTCTAGAATATACCCTTCGCGGTAAAAATTTCTCAAAAATGGTTCTATCAGCTTGTTACTTGCATCACAACGAACTTAAAATCTGTTGAGAATGTAGGACACTTAGAGTTTCGAATAGTTGGTATTATTCGAATAGTCGAATAGTTGATATTACTTGCCAATTCTACAGTGAATGATATGCTACATAAAATGGCTTTTTCATATTTTTTCATCTGCTTTCTGCTCTACTTGCTTTCTCATAATATAATATTCACATTTTTTCTGTAGCGTCGCATTGTCAGCACTGTTTGTCGCAAGTTCCCAGAGTACTGTACGACAATTGGGGATACAAGAGAATTGAGCATCAGAAGACGCAAGCTTACAGAAGGAATTTCTCTCCTAAGAGCAGCGCTGACTAAGAAAAATCAAAAAAAGATTGTTCTGAATCTATGAAAAATTCTCGTCGAATGCACAGGCATTGAGTAAAGTCTTCGAAAGACTAAAAAGTTCTCAAGATAATTTTAAATGTAATATATGAAGTATATACATTCTGACAATAATTACTATTATTATATAGATTATAGTAACTTTCTATTAGGTACTTGCTGTAGTAAGGGAATAGGAGGGGTTTCTTTTCTGAATTAAAGTATGACTGAAATATTTGCACTAACAGCCAAGCTTTTTATCAGTGTCTCTATACATTATGATGCCAAAATTGTACCAGTTAAGTGCTCAAAGGTCAATGCAATTCAATTGCTGTCTTCGGGAACCTTTGTGGGACTTAAGACTATTGCTCAGGACAAATTGAGAAACACATAGTTTTTCACCTTCCAGTGGGGGGCTAGTATATATGTTCCAACTCGAGTTATAGCCCCCTAGCCCTCCCATGGCCTCTCTTGTCTCCCCATTGAAGAGGGAGCAACTGCCTCCTAGCGTAGGCATCCTGGCCTAACATTACTAATAATAGCTCCCTAATTGCTAGATCACAAAATAGAAAACAGGCTAGATCAGTGCTTCTAAATTATTTTTTGCAAGCCCCTACGGCCATTATCTACAGACACTATGTAAGCATACTTGTTCTTTGGGGTCACACCAATGATATAGAAGCGCCGAAGGCGCTAGATGTCCAACTCGGTGTGCCAGAGTGAGGCAAATTTTGTTTTGGCGGCCATTTTAAATTGTAGCAAAAAGATTTTTCGCCAGTACTGAGCCCTTATAATTTGGTAAAAAGTAGGTGCCGAGTTCATGAAGTTCCCAACGGATTTTTAACGTGAAAAGTGGTGAGTCATCATTATCCATCTCTTATCTCAATTTCGATTGAATTTTGACGATTCGTGTATCTATCGCGACGTTTCAAGTAATTTAAGGGTGGCAGTTGCTGCGGTGCTCTTTGTGAAACTCGAAAAACATAATTAAACTCTTTTTTTTGCAAGGTAGCAGTGAAGCCACTAGCAAATATTTACATTGCTTTTGTTTTAAAATATATTTATGAAGTTAACAATAATCTTTTCCCCGTGGTTGCTTGTGATGTTAAGACTCAGAGCTCAGCAGACCCAAACTATGAATGCGGATTTAGGTTGTCCGCTGTTTGCTGCCATTGAGGTAAACAGATAAAATATGCCACATTGTTATCTTTAACAAGTGAAATTGGATCGGATCTTTTTTCAGAAAATGGCTAAATCTTGCTCTGCATATGGATGCACAAATCGTTTTGCTAAAAACGGAATTTCATTTCATAAATTTCCCCTGAAGGATAAGAACCTTCTTCGAAAGTGGATAGTTGCAACAAAGAAAGAGAACTTCAAACCTACCTTCAATAGCACTAGCAAAAATGAAAGTTTTAAAGGTTATTAGAGTGTACACTGCAGCAAATGAAATTGAAATCGCATTTACTGGCATGACCCCCTTGTGATAAAATGTTTGCCAAACACTTTATTTCAATAAGACAGAAGCACACCGCAGCACTGCCACCTTTACAGTACTTGAAACGTCGCGATAAATGCACAAATTGCCAAAATTCAAGCAAAATTGAAAGGACAAGAGATAATTCATACCAACTCACCACTTTACACGCTTGAAATTTGTGCTTAACCTCATGAAATCGGTCCTTACTTTTCACCAAATTATAAGGGCTTGTAATAATCTTTTTTGCCACCATTTACAATGGCCGCCAAGGCAAGATTTGCCTCACTCGGCTCAATGTGCAAACCATTGAACTAAATAAAAAGACTTTATATAGTTCAATGGTGCAAACCCGATGAGTTGGACATCTAGCGCCTTGGGCGCTTCTATACCATTGGGCCACACGTAGTGATCGTTGTGAAATGCGACATGAAATAGAGGCTGATCATGCCTCGCTAGCAAAGTGTAGAGAGTAGCGTAGTGAATCCATACAGGATGGAGAAGGCAGGAAAGGCCAAAGCCATCAAAAGTGCAAGCCGCTCATCCATGTATAGTGCCAAGGAAGCTATCATGAGTTTTTATAGAGACCCAGTTAAATGGTAAGAAAATGAAATTTTGAAGTGTAGGTGGAGGTGATGACTCAAAAGTATGTACACTTGTGGGAGGTGGTACCTCCAAAATGAACAAAAGCATACAAGGGGGCAAAAATAAATGAATAGTGAGCATGGATGCTTTTTGAATGGCTCTTTTCTATGTGAAGTATTGCTGCAGGAATGTCATTATAAAATAATAAGTATTATAGTACATACTATAATGTTGCTTGCTAGAATTCCAATTGATTTCTTTGCATTTGGGCCTAAAATATTTTTTTTCTACAATGCCCTCTTGGGTACTTATGATAAAAACTAGATGTCTGAAAGTCTAGTAAATATCTTTGACAGGCCTAACTGTAAGTTTTGCGCTTGTGCACATGTTGTAAGGACAAATAGCAAATGGAGTTAAGGATCCAGTACCAGACAAATAGCCATGGCACAAGATATAAGGTATTAGAAGTATGTTGTTTACTTAATAAAATTATAATTTTGTTATATAGCTAGGTGGAATAACTTCAAAGTTTATTTTAAAGTCATGTGTAGGAAAAGAGCCCCCTAGCTGTCAATTCTACTTCTACACCACTGGCTGGGTTCTAGGAAAATTCCCTCCCAGAAAAGTCCTACCCAAAAAACTGCCACCAGACCTTTCCCTCCTGGAGAATCCCTACTTGGACATCTCCCACCCTGAAGTCTCCCTCCCTAAAATTCCCTTTCAGAAAGCTTCCACCACACGATTCCATCTCTAATTGTTGGGAGGGAAAATTCATAGTGGGAGATGTCCTAGGAAGGAATTGTCCAGGAGGGAAATGTCTGACAGTAGTTTTCTGAGCGGGGATTTTCTGGAACACCACTGGCTAGCCTTGTTCTTAGTTTGCCAATGGCATTATTGCATCACTGACTGAAAGTGTTCATCACAAAACAGGATTCCTTCATTCAGCCATCTTTATCAAATTGCAGGCTTCTGTAGAGCTTAATTTTATATGTCCTGAGGTCTACCACATGGTAAAAAAGCAAAAGATTATTGAATACTCTGGCCTGTGGGCCAGATAGAGGCGCAAAGGGCTGCATGCCAGTTATAAACAACATAAATCAAACAAGCATCACTCTTTTTCATTTTTGTTTTGAAATTTGAAAATTGATTGTTGTTTTTCAATGTTTGTGGAGACCTATAAGCTATAATTTCACATTACACAATACAAAATATTACCAGTTATTCAAATAGTTTGATTTAAAGAAATTCACAGTAGAAGCAGGGGCATTAATTTGGGAATAAGTGGGGTGCTACACCCCAAAATCATCGAAAACCACAGTTTTTTCAGTCAAATGCCCAGCAAGATGTTGTCAAACATCAACAAAATAGTAATAAAGAAGTATTATTTTTGATTTCTTGCTTTGTCAAAAAGCTTTTGCAAGACAAATAGATGTGCTTTTTGCCTGATAATCTCTTCACCTCCTTTGGCAAATAATATCCAGTGCCCACACTATGCATGAATGATAGTTGACATTTCCCAAAAGTGAGATTGATTTATTACCATTTTTATGCATAACAGCAACATTCTTTCTTTTGAAATTTTTGCGATGTAGTGGTAGAGTCCTCAATGCATTTCATTTAGCTCACACCAAATAATCCTGCGTAAGGAATGCTTCCTTCCCATAATGGCATGAGCTTGTTTTTTCCTTGGTGCTAAAGTAAAGGCATTCAATGGGGAAAAGAGAGGTCCATGGAGCTTTTGTATTTCTAGTTCTTGAAAACAAGCTATGTTCTCTTTTCAAAAGGTGCATTTCCCAACAATTTTCTCAAAGCAAGCTCCCAGACCCCCTGGCTTTTGTTCTGCATCACTCCAATGTCCTACCAACATTTTATGTTTATTGTTGCTATGAAACAGTGTGGAAGGCTTCTCTCCAAACAACGGAGCACTATCCAGCACGTCCCAGCAATAGTACCCTCAATAAGATTTTCATTGGGCAGTTGCCAAAATGTTGGGCAAAGTCTTACACAACCACTAATGAAAAATGATTGTCATCCCTTGAGTGAAAGAAAGTTGATGGCCCTCTGACATAATTCAAGGCTTTCATGTGGCCCCTGGTAAAAATTAATTGCCCACCCCTGCTCTATTACATTTTGATTCAAATGTAAATAGAGATGGAGTCAAGGAAGAGAATGTTGTTTGGATCAAATGCTAGCATAAATGAGCAGAACAATAGCTGATATTTTTGTTGTGATTGCTTTTGACCTTTATTGAAGCAGCTTTTGGTTGGGGGGCTTATTTGAGGGGGCTCAATCAAAGGAGGGGACTTAATTGAGCCACTATGGTATAATGCCAATATACATATTTTTATGCTTGTGAGAATTATAGCCCCTGCTAATGGATGGAACAGAAATGTCCCAAAGAAGTGCCTATGCTAGTCATTCCCACTATTGTTCTGGCATCCTAGATATGATGGCCATGATGGTGGTCTGCAATTTTAAGTAAAGAAATATTTTTAACTTGAAGTACCATAATAATTCCTGCTCCCCAGTACAATTTCATGTATTGTCTTGGTTTCCATTAAAAGTGCAAAAAATGATAGCCAAGTAGAGAGGCATAGTGCCCATTATGTGTTGAGACTTGAGATGTGTAAGGACCAGCAAAACAACCTCATGGAATGAGACATTTGATACTTTTCATATGAAAAAACATTGTTCGTGAACTTCACAACAGTTTTCACGCAGTTTTGTTCTGCTTATTGTGGAAAAGAAACACTTGCATAAAGTTTTAGTTTGCAATGAGCTCTGTCCTCTAAAGAACACTGCCCACTAATGAATGCTGCATCATACAGTTCAGTTTTTTAAAAGAGGACTGTGGGATTCCTTAGAAGAAAGACAGTACTGGAGAACACCCTTTTTTGCGAAGTAAAATATAGACTTCTTTCACCATTGATCTTCACATCAAGATACCTGCCTGTGTACAATGGCACACAATGCAATTTGCCTTTGCACACTAGAGATCTCATGCAGAAACGCCATACTTTGCAGTCTGGTGTGCAGGGCAGTAACTGCCTAATGTATAGTAGTTTTGGCTGCTAATAGTAGTTTTAGGCAGTTAATTAGTGGTCTTGATAGAAAAATTAATGGGAAGAAGTGGGAACTTCATTAAGTTTGTTGTTCACAAGAGTCATTTTGGGTGATGCTTATCACCAGTGGCATGCTCAAAGACCTTTGAGTGGGGAGGGGGGACGGTGTAGAGGCACAGCTTTACAGACAGGATATTAAACATTCCAGACTTACTGACAAACAATGATCAGTTACTGGCAAGCATGTAACTGGAGGAAATGTCCTGGAGGGGCAAAACCTGCCTGTACAATAAGTTTTGAGGGGTTATAGCCTTCTTTTGTTATGTAAATTTCCAAGATAATAATTCTTTTGGGGGGTAGAACCATGCAAATTTCTTGATTTGGGAGCATTGCCCCCTGTTCCCCCTAGATGCCTGAATGGGGGATGTTTATTTGGGACTCAAGAGTGCCAGTGTAAAGTAGTTTAGTATAAAGTAGGTGCCAGTCCTTTTCAATACAATTTTGGTAGAATTCACACATAGAAAACATGGCTTTTGACAATAATGTAGACAACTGATCAGTTGTTTTAGCAAAAGACTTTATTCTTTTGTGCTTGTCTCTACTGCTGCAATTTTTTTCCATTGTTTTAGGGGCATACTAAAGAATTCTGCAATATTTTTGCTGGCTGTTTATGGTGTTAGAGAATTGGCAGACATTGACTTACTTGGTCCACCTCCTGGATCACAATAAATCACCAACATTATATGAAAGGTTCTTGGTTGTTTATTGCACATTTTAACTTGTTCCTTGTTGCATAACAACTTTTATAATCACTTATTAAAGGCTTTTAAGCTATGTGGTATATTTTCAACATCCCCCATGGTGTTAAACCATTTTCCCACTTGTTTTCTCTGGAATAAGAACAGATCCTAATTTTTGAAATTATGAATTGGCATTACCACTATGCATGCCTCTATATCACTCTTTTAAAATTTGCTACTAGTGTTTTTTATATTTACATTATGCAAGTGAAAAAGTTTCTTAAGTGTTGGATGAACCCTTCTTTTCAAAATATAGTAAATTTAGTTAATAATTATGTTTTCACTGTTAGGTGATGCTGATTTTTCCTTATTGGGACTTTTGACAAATGAAGATTCATCTTGTTGTTGTTGTTGCTATTTATTGTGCTATTTAGTGATGGAGATGTTATCTGGATTTCCATGGTGTTTATATTTTTGTCAATCACTTATGTGGGTACCATTCTATGTCAAATCCTCCAGACGATAACACCCTTAAATTTCAGATTTTTTTTCAAATTTATACCTGTTGTGGGTATTGCTGAGATATGAGATTCATGAAAAAAGAGGCCTCGTTGCTTTCCTTAAGTTAGGGATGTTACAGTTTCATCCAAATCAGCACTCCAATGTGGAAAATAAGCTATTTTCAAATTTGCCAGTTATTCTGTTTGTGTTAAGAAATCTAGAAAATAACTTGGCTTGTGCGTGGTTCATGAAGTCCCTTTCCTTGACAAGCGCTGGAATTTGAAATTTCTGTTCAAGGACACCTGCAACTCCTTGAAAATAAGAATTTTTCCTTAAGTATTGATCACACTCCTTGAAAGTTTTGAATGTTAACCGTTTACTTCATTCACAGCAATAGACAATACAAAAAATAGTCAAAAGAATTAGGGACTACTCATTTTTTGTTCCTCAGGTTAGGGCCAAAGAGAAATAGGCAAGGCTGGATAGCGTATTTTTGGTAGCTCTATATTGGTAACTTTTTTTTTTATAGTGCACAGGATAAGGTAACGAATTGGCTTACCCATATTCATTCTCTTCATTCCCAACCCAGGGCATAAATAATGACCAACCCTTGCAGAAAAAGGTTTGATGAAGATTGTGCAAGTAGACTTGTGGTATGCTAAAAAGTGTTTTGTTTCTGGTATCTTGGACTCTCTTTGTATTCACACATGTAAAGGTCTGTTGAGCTGAAGCTCCTTGAACATTGTTATTCCAGTCCTTGAATATTCCTTGAAAACTCCTTGAATGTGCTGGTCAAAGTCCTGCATGAACCTTGATCTACCATGGATCAAGTATGAAGCTAGGGGGTGGCACCAGCCAAGGAAATGTGCCCCTGAATCCCCCACTCTTTGAATCCTTCCTACGACCCTGACGCAAAGAACTCCTTAAATCCGTGCATTTTAGTTAGGAAATGATTTCCTTTTTGTAGAGGAAATGCACAAAAACTACTCCTTAGAAATGATGCTTTGGTCCTTGAAAGCTCCTTCAATGTTATCTACTCACCAGAGCACAAACCCTGTGAACACTGATATAGTATAATCAACAATTAGAAATGTTGCAATAACCATGTAGCAGTGCAAAATTGACCATATTAATGCAACACTTTGAAAGCAAAGTCAATACACTTTGATTAGTTGATTGATTGATCGATTGCTGATTTTCGAAGGGGCCTCCACTTAAGAACTTACAAAAACATATTAAAGTCATATAAAGGAATAAAATATTGCCAACGATAAACGTATGTAATTAAAAGACGACAATAAAATATACAGAATTAATAGAGGAAACGAACAGAAAAGTTTATAAGTGTAATTTAATATCAGGTGTTGCTATCGCTTGCTTGCATTTGGTAGGTATGCTGTTCCATGTTTTGGCACTCTTATAGGAAAAGCCTTTTTGGCCATTAGAAGATCTCTTTTGAGGCAGCCATAGATCAATGGCAATATTGCAAAGGTTGGGAGAGGTTTCTTGGGAGATTTTTGTGAATAAATCACTCATAAATTGCGGACCTAGCCCATGCATAGATATAAAAGCCTTCCGATCTGAGTCATGAGCTATGAGCTCCTCAAATGTTTACCAGCTCAACCTACGCACTAAAAGTATGCCTGGAGCATCAAAGCAGCTATTTGTTATAATTCTTGCAGCTCTGTTTTGCACTTTCTGCAAGTGGTTCTTTTCAATTAAGCCACAGCAGCCCGATAAGGAACAACAATAACGAAAATGAGGCTCTACAGTTCCTGCATATAGTTTATTTAAAGTTTCTAAAAGCAAGATAGCTTTAGCATATTTTAAGAAACCGACTGCTTTTGAAACATTAGATGAAAGAACATGAACATGGTATTTCCAATCTAAAGAGTTATCAATTTGCAGACTAAGATACTTGATTGTATCAACGACTTCTAATTCATGATCCCTAATGTTTAGTGAAGGTTTCAGATCTAGATTCCTCAATATCGCATGCTTCTGTTTTGTAGATATGAACACTGACTGAGTTCTCATGGCATGAAGGGACAATTTGTCAACCATTAACCATTTTTGCAGCTTTTCCAGATCGTTATTAATAAGCTCATTAAGTTTGTTAATATCAAGCGATTGATAGCCTGAAGGAGATCGTTGATATAAAGAATAAACAATAGGGGACGTAGGTATGATCCTTGGGGTATACCGATGTTTATGCTATTTATTTGCGAATCAATCCCATTGACTATACAAAATTTCTCCCGGCTAGATAGATTTGAAAAGCAAAGCCAATACAAAAAGTTTTGGTGACTGAGCCCCCCAAAATGAGCAGTAATTTCAATAAGAGGTGCTCGGCCCCCAGATCCCCAGAACCGCAGAATTTTTTGCAAGAAATGGAAGAACAGTACTAGCTACGAACTTGCATTTGCTCTTTATCTTGGCCACAAGTTTGAATTTATGGCATCTTTTACTAGAATAAATCTAAACGTGTTTGTAATGGTTTTAAGCCTATTTTGTTAAATAACTAAAAACCCATGTAAGATTCGAAACACTGAAAATTGGCTAATGTCCGTACATTTGGATTTTAAAAAGGCCAGCAGCAGTTTTTTGCAGAGTTTCTACGCACATTTGTGGCGGATTGAGCACTCTAATATTCCATTCATAGAGTGTTTGAGTACTGGGGACACGCTAAAATTCAAATAGTTGTATAACATAGTGCTCTACTTAATACATGAAATGCTATGGAAAACTGTAAGCTATTTGTTGCATGGACTAATCCCGAAAAACTGATTTGACTTTACCTTGGTCCCCGCACTTTCAAAATCGTTGCGTGGCCATGCCTCGGTGGTGTAGAAGAGGAGGAGGCAGCCCCCACGGTAGGTAACTTTCTTCAAAGCAAATGACCATTGTAGAAGAAATTGAAAAAAGAATACAGTTTGGAAATCTTGTAAGAAAGGGTTAGTTCACAAGAGGTAAAGCATGAAAGCGCTTTCTTAGTTTTAATGGCAGTCTGGCGAAGAGCTTTCAAAGGACGCCGGAGAAGAGAAAAGGGTGCTGAAGCAGGAAAAATATAGACAAGAAAATCGACTTTTGTGTGAAATCAATTCAAGAGGGGATGGAAGGGTTGCTGTCATACAAGTTTTACAGTTATATTTCATCATATATGTAGCTATATTTCGACATCACTGTAATCTTCTTTACCACAAGCAAGTGGACTCAAGGACACCTAGCTGCAGTTCCCAGTCAGTAAATTAGCCAAGTAAAATACGTCTCGAAAGAGAGCTCTTGATCCCGCTATCGAACAATCGAACAAAACAGGGAAATCTCTGCAAATGCATGAGCAAATCTCTCCAACTTCTGGATAACAACTTATTTACAAGCATGAGTTCCAATGGTGGCTCGTGGTATTTTTCGTTGGAGGGGGAAAATCTTTGAAAATGTGGGTGTGGTCGAAAATATCTTTGCGAGCCACACCCAAAAAGTGACGTTGGATAGTTTTACCTCCAGATGGTAAAATACACGTTTTCTTTTGAAATGAAAAGCAAATTATCTGGCTGCAGTCAGGAAGTTTTTTAACCATTTTGTCAAATACAGCCTGAAATGTTTCTTAAACATAAAGACTTCTAATGATGATATCAACCCAGATTAGGCAATTATGATTTGAGAAAAAGGATGTTCAGGTTTTTTCGAGGCATTTAATGGATGTTAATTCCACTTTCTTTCTGGTTTTATAAAACACATACTTGCAGAAGCAGTTCTTTAAAGTTATTGTTTGAAACTCAGCCTTCCTTTTTCTTAACTTTTGCCAAATTTCAGCTCATGTTTCTTATAGACATGTTTTTTATTGTTACTTTTGTGAAATAAGAGACTTTATTGCTTAAAACTGCTTGAAGAATCACAACTATCAAAATCTATTATTTTCTCTTCTACTGTTTAGAGAAATAATCAATTCAGGCAGATAATTTTTTGTCAAACTATTGTTGTAATTGAAAGTATTACTTCCATGGACATTAAATAATATAAATTGTCTAGAATGATATATTTCTATCCCCCCAAAAATTCAAAGAGAATATAGGTGATGTAAGCAGAAAATATCAAATATAATATGCTGGTTTGCAATTTAAAAAAATGCATATAGGCTCCTGAGAGAGCAGCCGTGGCCTAGCAGTAATGCACTTGACTCAAGCCAAGGTGGCCCTGGGTTCGAGGCCCACCACAGACCATTGGTGACGTCAGGAAGAGCATCCGGTCCTAAATTCTCGCCCCAGAGCTAAAAGTCCTCTCAGAGGCACCCTCCAAGCCCCAAGAATTGGGGGAAACGGAGGTAACATCGAGAGAGCATAGAGGCTCCTGAGCTACTTCA
Source organism: Cassiopea xamachana (assembly GCA_900291935.2). Taxonomy (NCBI): domain Eukaryota; kingdom Metazoa; phylum Cnidaria; class Scyphozoa; order Rhizostomeae; family Cassiopeidae; genus Cassiopea; species Cassiopea xamachana. Next base: position 146,469 of record OLMO02000003.1, on the reverse strand, counting down.
AAGGAGATTTGGCTCTTCTATTCTTGAGCTGGGCAAACATCAATCACATTTCGATTTAAGTCAATCGAATCTCTAGCAAGGTACTTTTCTATTGAAAGCATTGCCAAATCATTGAGTTTAATTTTCTTTCCATTTTGGAGGTCTTTGATCCAGTAAATGAAGGACTTAGTTCTGATATTTCTGAGTTGGGGAAAACATGAATTACATTTTGGTTGAGGCCTGATCAAACGCAATTTTGGCTAAAATATTCAATATGTAACTTTTTACTCTCAAAGGGCTAGAAAATCCTGTTTGTTCAAAAGATTGCAATGTAATTGTGATGGTGACCCTTAGCGACAGTCCACTCTGAGAAATCACAAGCTAGACTGGGTTTTACAAGCTGTGGGTAATAGAACTGCTTTATGCCATAGAGGGGTTTGAATGTAGACAGCATCAAGGAAAGGAAATTATTTTACAGTATTTTCAACAGCTTTGGCTGGGATGCACACCTAAAATCTTAAAAAGAATCACTCTCAAAAGGTGGTTGAACTAGGATATCCAGTGAATTCAACCCTGAGAAATACTGTGATAATACACCATCAAAAACTTCAGTATCACAGATATTTCCTCTCAAATATGTCAAACAGAAATTAAGAATGCTATTCAAATGGCTAACCAGCTTGATGGAGATGCTGCAGACTAAAACCATTAAAAAATCTTCCAGACAAAATATTCCTGAACACTAAAATATTCTGCAAATGATGTGATAAATGAAATGTTTCAACTGCAATTAGTCCCAAACAAAATTTGAGTAATAAAGTCAAGCGATGCGCCTAAATTACAAACTTCACCGTGAATTGCTGACTACTGCTATCTAAAAAGTACCTTAGAACTTGATGTAGTCAATCACCATTGATGGCTTATGGAAACGTGCCTTGTATGTTGTTTACATTTCAGTCTGAAATTTTCAGAGCTGTTGTGGTCGTTTTTGTTGTTGTACGGGAGAGGGCAAAGTGCTTCTTGCCCAAATTTCGTCAAGTTCAGCCAATGGGGTGCCTCTTTTGTCGGCACTGGGCTCTTTCGATTCATGCTGTTGCGCATGCCAGGTAGCCAATTCCAAGGGCAGAATCTAGTTTTCGCCGAAAATGACATCATTTTTTAAGTGCTTACGTACGAGGCTCAAGTCAACAAAATAAGAAGTAATCAAATCTCGGGTCCTTGAATGCCTGGTGAAAAATGCTAGGGATATAAAACTTTACACTTTTCTCACTGTTATTATTTAATCGCATAGTTTTTTCATTTGACTTATTTTTCGGTGGGGGGGGGGCATTGCCCATAATGCCCATTTGCATGAGCCGCCACTGATGAGTTATTAGCGGTGATGCTACTGATGAATACAAAAGAAGTATTTTTGCCGAATATCCTTATGCCTGAGAAGCTTCAAGTCAAATTGAAACAGACATAGATGGCTGACATAAGCTTTAATGTACTGAGCCTCCCAATTTTCAAAGATTCAATGAGGACATGTATTCCTTTCTGACTAGAGATCAATGGTGAACATACTGTTTGACTTACTTTTCATAAGGGCGGTTTCTGACGTTCTGCAGGGTGTGACCTCAAAAAATTTTTCGCTTGCTCCACTCGCGTAGTCAAAACCTCCCTTTCCCTACGTAGATAGTGCCTTTAACTTACGATTTATCAAATGTACAAATTTTCAAGCATGTAGAAGACAAATAGTTGTTACCCACAGCTAAGTTTATTTGGGTACTTCGGCCCCGTTTACACGAGAACGGTTCCTAGTGGAACGGTACCAGGACGGTGCGAATAGGCCTAGCGTTTACACGGGAACTGATGGGACCATTCCAGACAGAACCACTAGTCGTACCAGAACGGGTGGGTCCACTTAGAAAGTAGGTCCCAGATTGAACCGAACCAAAAATGGTTAACACACAGAACCGTCCTCGTCAGGTACACTTGGAAACGAGGCAAGGGGGAATTCAACTGACGATAACCGAAAAGTTTGCTCGCGAAGAAAATTTTGGGAATAGCTTCGAAGAACAAGCGTATGGAAGGAAAAATTTTTCAAGAATTTTTCTTGTTCCTGATGAATGGAGAGAGGCTGTCGTTTGGAAATGTTGATGCGTGAATACCTTGAAAGGAACTTCTGCACAGAACGGTTCCAAGACATCGTGCAAACTGGAAGCCTATCTGTACCTACGCGGAACCGTGCCGTATAGAACTTTTCAAAAGTTCCCGTGTAAATGCAGCCTTCAATTTATGTACTGTTGTATGACATTCGATGATCAACGATGTTCTTTAAGCCGTACTACCCCCGGGCTGTGAAACAATCACTAGTTAGCAGGGTAGTTCTTGGTGAAGGGAGCGCTAAAATGTTGTTAGCCACCCCTGCCAGGAAAAGTCAGGACGCTAACACTTAGTTTCTTATAAAAATGAGTAAGATAAACGCTCCCTAGCCAGGGGGCGTCGTAGCACCTACAGATTAGGGGGGACAAGTTCAGTGATTTTGCGATAAAATTCAAAACCTTTGTCTTCACTAACAGCAAGAGTCCAAAAATTTTCCGACGAAGCATTGAAATTTCCAAAAATCGGACAATATCAAAAGAATTGTAGGGATTATGGTCTCCCTGCCCCCCGCGGCCACGACGCCCATGCCCCTAGTCAATTTACTTCTCCACCACTGCTTGCAATGGTATTTTTTTAACTCTGTTATCATGAAAAGGATGCCATTATCGCAGGGTAATATCCAGTTTTTCAAGACAAACACTGCCACCCCGCGCCCCTCAATGAAAGTATGGAAGTTGTGCGCCTAAATGGCAGATAGTGCTGTGCGTTCTTCGGCCAGAGGGGTTATGGTCAGGGGTGACTTCTAGGGGGCTCAGGGGTGTGGAGCCCCCTTTTAAACATTTCTGCGCATTTTGGGGGCTCAACCCCTCTAGAATTCTTGCATTGGCTTAGCTTTTCAGAGTTTATTCTATATCAGTATTAAACTAAATTATCATGTTTCCATCTTTGAAAATATGGGCATGGTTTTAGCTGGGCCACACCAAAACTATGGGCGTGGTTGTGCCTAGAGCTCCCCTTGTTAAAAATGTTAGAAACCACCACTGGTTATGGTAAGAAGTTCCACTCTGAATGTCGATCAACACACTGTTTGAAAATTCTGCAGATTCCTAAAAATGTCCTTAGATTAAACAATTCCACAACAAAATCCTTCGAAAGGCGAAGAAGTCCTTAATTTAAGGAAATGTCCATAGATGTGAGAACAATGGCTCCTGAATACTTCTGGATCTTTAGTTTTGCTTCTTTATAGAGCGTGTTGCATTGTGGGATCAGATACGTTATTTCTCGTGACTACGGGAGCTTTCGCTTGGCAAGGTATACACAGCAGTTTTCTTGAAGAATCATATTTGGCAGAAGGTGATGGTACACTTTGATAATATATACTCCATGCCGCTTTAATTAGTGCATGCTGTTGCACTTTAGCTTCAAAATTGGGACCGATTTCTGTGCCTTCCGTTTACGGCTTTCTGAACGCTCTATTTGGGATGGGCCTAAATTTTTGGGTCGTTTAACGCAGGAATGCAAAGTAATAATTTGTGCTTTCATTGAAAATAGGTTATTATCCATTGCCGGAGGAATCGAAGAATTAAAGTGTTGTATTCAAAGGTACATGTGAAGAAGGTGACCTACTCTAACCCTGCGTGTATAGCAAGCCAAGTGAAACTAGTGTCGATAATTCAGCTTGGTCAGCACTAACTCAAAGACTAATATGATAATTTTCGCAGCATTTTTTATAATTATCCCATTCCTTCTTGCAACTGCACTGAATCAGCTTTGGTTTTTATATAAAGTGAAGATAGGACTCTCTTTTAAGCCGTAATTACGCAGGCCGTAGTACCAAACATTGCAGTGTTGTACCTTCAATTCAAGATTTTTGTAGTTGAGACTTATGATTATAGCTACGGCAAGAAGCAGGCTCTCAGAAGGGTTGGGGTAAAATGCGGAGACACTCCTTGCACAAAATTTTGGATTGAGGTGAATGCAGAGTTTGTAAGATCAGATGGTTGCAAGTCACTTTGCACGTTTTTTTAGAAGAAACCACTTTATGAGCAACCTAGTACTAGCCTAATATTTAGGAAACTTTTGGAACTACAAGGAAAGAGCTGAGAAACTTCAGATAATAGCAAATGGAAACTGTTACTCTGTTCAATGTAAAGCTGTACCAATTCAATTTGAATATGACATTGCTTTAGAATTTACCTCATACTGATACATTTTTTTTGTTGTGAGGCAAGTTGTTTGCTACATTCATGTTCTGCATACACTTTCACAGCAATTTAGTTTGCTGAATTAAGAAACTTTTAAGAGATGTTAGAACTAAAATGTGGCTAGTAATCATGAAACTTTTAGTACTAGGTCTTGAGCTAGGTTTCTTATAAACAAAATGTGAATTTTATGCATAAACTATAAACATATTAGGTTTCCCTTTATTAGACTATATTTAAGGCTAATTTTGAACTTAATCCAAAGTATGGAGGAGTGTGGCACCTAATTTGATAGCTTGATAGCTGTCCTTTCAATTTTGTAAGTTGAGTATGGATAATTTTGAAGCAAAGATATATGTCTTGTTTAACATAAAAGTAGATATCTATTGAGGGCTTTATAGACAAGTTGAAGGACCTTTTGGAGTACCATTTATGTACATCTAGGTACATCTTATCATTTAAATGTTTTGAGTCTTCACTGCCTCTATTTACTTTGTTACTACAGGAAAGATGTCTGCAAGAAAGAAGGTTCTTTTAAAAGTCATCATTCTTGGTGACAGTGGGTATGACTGTTAAATCCTTAGTTTATTCTTAGTTTATCCTTAGTTTATTCTATATCATTCTTGAATCATTGATAATAATACTTTATTATCATAATTCAGTTTTTCACTTTATACTACCTATACACTGCCCTTGACAGATTGCAATCAGACCTTTTTGTTTTACGAGGGGATCACCAATTTCTTTACAAGCTCACTTGTGGTAATATTTATGCAGTTAATAAGCAGCTTTCACATTTCATATGACCATTGTGTAATCTCACTTCTGAATCTGATCTCTCTTGGAGGGTCAGTGGTAGGAAAAATTACTTCACCCATTATACTATGAATGTCAAAAGTCAAAGTCCTTCCTGCGCCCAATTGCGCATAGGGCGGTGCCTATCTCCGTTTCAGTAGCCCTAGGCCACGCGTCTGCAAATGCAGTGAAAGCTACAGCGGGGGCTGGTCCACTGGTAGCTCCGCATGTTTAATTTCCCCATTCCTTTCTCATTTATCGAGCGCCAGAAGAGAAGGCAGCGAGTACCATTTTAAAAGTCTTTGGTATGACTTGGCCGGGGCTCGAACCATCTACCTTCCGATTGTGAGGCAGATGCTCTAACCACTGGGCCATCACACCAGTTACTATGAATGTGCAGTGAGAAAAGAACACAAAAATCTTTGTTTTATTGAATTTGTGCTAGGTAGTTTCACAATGTGCAAAGTTTTAAATTATTTTGTTGAAGTAGTAGCAGCATATGAAGTTGCCAGAAGAGACTTTAAATCACTTAGTGAAATGTCATACCAGTTGTTCAAAGCTGGGCATTGATATGACCTGATGATTACACTTTATGGAGGTGCAGCCAAGATTCAATTTGCAAGATGTGGCTGCATTTCAGGCAAAGGGCCATGTGGAAGTTGTAAACATGTTGATTCTCTTTTTTATGCTCTGTACAGATCTTCTCAAAAGTTTATTGTGGTTGACATGAGATAATTTGAGTAAAGGAAAGAGTGAAAACCATTTTATAAGGGCTAGAGTCAAGGTTAAAGTCCTTCCCACGCCAATGGTGCATAGGGGGGCACCTATCTCCGTTTCAGTAGCCCTAGGCCACGTGTCTGCGAATGCATTGAAGGCTACAGTGGGGGCTGGTCCACTGGTAGCTCCGCGTGTTTAACGGAGATAGGCACCGCCCTATGCGCCATTGGCGAGGGAAGGGCTAGGGTGTTGGGGAGAAGTTGTAATGCTGGGCCTGTTTATTTATGTACAGTCCCTCCCACAAAATGTGTAAAGCTTCCTTATCTCTTGGTTGGTAGGGAAAGGAGAGTCTCAATAGGAGAATTGAAAGTACTGTCAATCATAGCAATTGTATACCTTCTGTAGGAACCCTTGGGATTGCATAGGTGGAGCCCTAGGGTTCTGTAGAACTCTCATTGAAAACCATTGTTTTCATGGAATGTGGGAGAGATTGGGTTATAAAATCAGACTTTTTGTTTCCTTAAAGTATACTTTGTTGTTCAGTTCATTTGAAGCATTCACCTTATAGGGTTGGGAAAACATCTTTGATGAATCAATATGTAAACAAGAAGTTTAGTAATCAATATAAAGCAACAATTGGTGCAGATTTCCTGACTAAGGAAGTTAATGTAGATGACCGACTGGTAACTATGCAGGTAATCTATTTACAGAGTTTTTCATAATATTAAGAGTAAGCTGCTGATAATAAAGAGTAGGCTGTAGTGTCCCACAATGAACCACCATTATGTGTGCTTTTTTTACATCAAGTCAAAGTACAGCAGTTTAGGCAGAAGTAACTGACAATAAATTGCCAGTAACTGCTTTCTATTCTAATCTCTAATTTGTTTGATAATAAAAGGATGTTGTCAGATTCAGCATCAGCAATTGACTGATTCAGCAGAACCTATAAACCAATGTTATTTTGTTTTGGTAATGTCTGATGAATTAGAATTTACAGAATTAAATTTGCTCAACATATATTTATAGATTTGGGACACAGCTGGTCAGGAAAGATTCCAAAGCCTTGGTGTTGCTTTCTACAGAGGGGCAGACTGTTGTGTTTTAGTTTTTGATGTGACTGCCCCAAATACTTTTAAAACCTTGGATAGTTGGAGAGATGAATTTCTTATTCAGGCAAGCCCTCGTGATCCAGAGAACTTTCCATTTGTTGTACTGGGAAATAAAGTTGACCTTGAAAACAGAGCAGTAAGTATTGATTATGATTTGTAAGGGTCAATAATTGTAGCCTAGTGGGAAGGAACTTTTTCTTTATTTTAAAGAGTTTTCCTAATGTATGGGGGCCATTTCTTTATGTGAAATACCTCCAGATTTGACAAGTTTGGTAGGAATATGGTGCTAGTTACTCATATTACACATTTAATGTCTCTCTCTTTCAATATGAAGAACTTTGGTACAATAAAGGCAAATTTAAGTAGCATTTGTTGCATACACCTTTGACTGTATTTTACATATATACATACATACACAATCTACTTGAGAATGCAGGTTAGCCTACAATGTGTTAACTAATGCTGATGTGGACCTGCTTCTACTCTAAATATAATATAGACTTAATTTACAAAGCAAAAAGGGGAGTGATTTCACATTGTTTTTATTTTTTTCAAAGTTAAGGTGAACACAGTTTATTTAGCAGCCTCATTGTAGTACTTTTTTCAAGAATTGAGAGCTACCTGATTATGCAGGTATTGGTTATGAAAATGTTTGACTAATGCTAAACTTGGTTCTTTTAATGGTTAAAGGCTTTGCTAGTGGATACATCAAGATTAGTTGCAGTCGATGAGTTGGCTTAAGAGAAGTGAATGTAGATGAGCATTATGCCTTAGTTAAAAAATAGTGAACACAATTTCTGTCTTTGCAGTTTGAGAAGAATTTAACTTGGGTATGATAAGGACATTATGTAATTATCTTGGCTTTTTTCCTGTAAACTGATGTTTGAAGCCTAATTTTGCTTTAGTGGCCTTTGGATTATCAGCTCCCCATTTTACAAAGTTGTGGGAGGTAACAGCTGGATAATGAAGGAAGTACTGTAGTGCACTGCACACATATCACACCTTAGGATTCAAGGGTAAGATTTTTATTGCATTTTTGAGCTCATTTTGTTGAATAAATGCAAGCCTTATTTGTTTTTAGGTTGCAGCTAAAAGAGCACAGCAGTGGTGTCACAACAAGAGTGATATTCCTTATTTTGAAACTAGTGCTAAAGAGGGGATAAATGTGGAACAAGCATTCCAAACAATTGCAAGAAAAGCATTAGCCCAGGAGACTGATGTGGACTTATATAATGATTTCCCTGATCAAATCAAGCTTTCTAATGATAATAAGCCAAGATCAGGTGGTGACTGTGCATGTTGATTGCTTTGCTAACAACTGTGATATTATTGAGTCAAAAACTGGCATTTATTGAGTAGCATTTAATTTTTTCTATGGTGAATTATATTGGAATATAAAATTTATTAATGGATGCACCTACCATGTGGTGGATTGAACCCGGAATGTAATTGTCTTTCTGAAAAACATTAAATCATTAGAAGGCTAGTAGGATTTCCCTGTGTCATATCAACATTTGTGCTTATCTGCTAAAAGGGTTTAGCATATTGCTAAGTACTATGTATCAAGTGTAATTAAAGTACAACTAAGAACTGAGTTACATTAAGCACTTGTTCATTTTGACAATGTGCTTTACCTTCACAGATTGCTTTGTTTTGGGAAATTTTAAATTTTTTTCATTATCTGCCAATGATTGCCAAGCAATTTATCATACTATCAGCTATATTTTGAAGGGTAAATTTTCAGACTTTTGTTACAAATTTTATGGATATTTTCAAGGTTCTGAGAAAATGCATTTAGTTGATCAACACTCAACTTCCTATTCTTACCTGCTGTATTTTGTAACTAATTTATCACAAATTCTTAGTCTCTTATGACTTGATCAGCAATGCTATTTCAAGATTTTGGTTGTCTCAGTTTGTGGGAAAATAAGTTTTGCATAAGGGCTTGATTACTCTCCATCATTTTTCATATTTCAATTGGCTTGTGGCTTTTATTCTAAAATGTAGAATGTGCAAAACTGTATATGTATGGGAAGCAGTTAGCACCTTAGAATTGAGTAAAATATATGACACGGTGACAAAATGTCCAGCTACCTTCATAACAGTGTTCAACAAAACAGCAATATGATTACGAAGTCATGATCCTCTATTAATAATTACCTGCTAACTTTTCAACATGCTACTGCTTTAAGATAACATCGATCTCACATGCAGCCACTATCATTGCTGCAACCATAGAGATTTATTGTTCGAAACATGGTATGGTTGTTTCTTGGTCATCTCGCTTTCAAACATAAGTTCAATGATTGTTGCTCTAGACAGAGCTAGAATATATGTCTTTAGACATGAGGTGAAAGAGGGGGGCTGTGTAAGGTGCTTTCTAGACATGACATGCTGCTGCTGGCATGCTTCAACTTGCCTTACGTGCTCACTTTAACACAATTTATTTACTCAGTCTATTAAATTGCATCACACAGTCGACAGCATTTCAACGAGGTCCCTTCTGTCCAATTACTTGTATTTTGCAAGTTGTAATTGGTTGACATTTTAATCCCTATGTTTACACTTTGTAGCTTATGAGCATGTTGCAAGTAACGGGTTTCAATGATTAATCTGTTTTTTTTGTCAATCTTTGAGCCTGGTTTTGAGGTTTTAAACGAAGTATCTCTGCATGATGTCATTATTTACATGATAACAAAGTATCTTATCCTTTAGTGCAAATATTGTATTTCATGCTGTTGACCGTATCCTATCCTTACATAGTTTATTATTGAATGTCACAGAATGAAATGAAAAAGGCTCTACGATTTGGATGTAACAATCCAATATGAGTTGCCTGCTCGTTCCAGCCCACAAAGCTGCGTCATGATTCTATATAGAGTTTATTGTGATCTATGTTGACATCAGTTAAAATTGACGATTTCCTAGAAAGCACTTGGAACTGCCCATCGTAGCTCATCCAATTAAATTTCATGAATTTATGCACTGATATGGTTGTACTCTCAGGTGCCAAATCAACGCCCCCCCCCCGTTTATTACTTTTATGGAAAGTGACTTTTTCAAACCACTCATTTCCTTTCTTTGTTTGTTCTATTTGCGCCCAATTTTCACGGTGAAATATCGTCCTGCTGTATATATTTTAGTTTCATGCTCTATGACAACATGTTTTTCTCTTTCTGTCCTTTTATAATCATTAAAAGCCTTTTCTTAAATTCAAACCCCCCTTTAGTTAAATTTCGGAATTTTTTTCGGCCCCCTGTCTATTAGGACCCCCGTATTTGGCACTTCAGAGTACCCAGCTGCATTTCCATAATTAATGTAAATGCACGCAAAAGTTCAGTAAAATATGCATGATGCATTAATGCACGATTGTTTTACAGTAACAGAACTTTCTGAGTTCGGGATATTTGTCTTGGAGGCAATTTGGTTGATTGGCATACACATTAAGCCGACTTATTTCTCTCCCAATTATCCATTTTGTTCCGTTTCTTGTGGCTGTTATTTCAAAAATTCCATGACTTGGTTCTACTGAAAACACGAACTCATATATTTTTACATCAGGATCTTGTGCTTGCCATTTCTTGTTTTTAATGACTCCACATTCGTCACATTTTGAGTTTCCAAAAGTTTCTTTAAATGTTTGAACTGCTTCTCCTGGTAGCTGAATGCCTGCTCTTATGATGGATTTAAGTACCAGTTTGCTACATTTCATCTTGGCTTCTTCATTCTTTCCAATAATATCTTCATTCATATGCTTCAACGCATATTTAACACCAGAAATCACAATTTCATCAGTAACTTTCACGTCAGAAAAAGTCAGACAAGGGCACCAATGGTCTTTAATAGCAGCAGATTGACATGTTCGGAGAGACTCGTTTATGTAAGTAAAAAGACTTTGCCCGGTTGTGACATGAGATTGAACTGGATAATTTAGAATGTGCTTCAATGTTGCATGTGTGTCAAAATGTGTTGTGAGCACCTCAGAATTATGCTTTAAAGCATAGTAAATTTCCGGGTGCTGTTTAACCATAGAAGGAGGCAGTGCTATGGACATAAAAGGTAATCGCTCTTCAAGCTTACCTTGAATAGAATCTCTATAGCTCGAGGTCCTTAGCCCATGATCAGCAAAAATTATTAATATTGTTTTATCCATATGGCCTTGTATCGTAAATTCATTTAAAAAGTTGAGAATAGTATCATCACTTGATTGCACTGCGTTAATCGTGTTATGGAATAAGTATGAAAATGATGTAAATGAGAACTTCAAGTCATTTTTGTAAGCCTGAAAAAAACTCATAGTGTAGTTCAAGCCAATTTCATAAGCTGCTTTTCCTCCAACACAACAACCATCATATACGCTTTCGTGAACCCTAATCCAAAATGGCCTTGCATAATGATCCGTGGGAGGGTGTTTAAATCCTTTCAGCCGATAATTGAAAGATGCATACAAAGCATCGTCCTCAGAAAACATTGTAACATACCCACTATCCGAAAACTTTTTAAAAATAAATGGCCATCTATCAATATAATCACTTGATTCTCGACTTCTCCTTCCTTCTGGGAGATCTTCCTCTAAAATTCCAACAAGTAAAGCACATAACTGTGCCGTAGTACCGTCCCCATTAATTGTATGACCTTTCAATATGACGGAATTTTTATTTTCTTTTATGAAATTATATGTTTTGGGTAGCTTTCTTTCAAAATTTGCCGCTGATTGTGAATCAAACATGAGAAAGGCTACATTGTAATCAAGTTTTGATCTGATTTGCTTCTTTCTAGTAGTCCTCACAGTTTTTTCCCTTGCTTTTAATTCAATATGGTGCTCAAAGTGAATAGAGTCTTGTCCAGCAATAAGCACTTCCAAGAATTCCTCTGCAATAGGGAACGAAATGTCCACATCTAAAAACAAGCATTTAAATTATCTTTAATATCAAGCCTTATTTGTAAAATTAACCAATTATCAAAACATTACTTCGCACCAAAACTTGTCTTTAGTGTAAACGAAATTAAAGCAGATCAAGTAATTTGATATTTCAGTCTACCTTTTGGAGGAAATTCAGCAATTTGAATTTTGGCTTCACTTCTAAGGCATTGGTTGGTGACCTTTAACGCAATCGCTTCAATGTTTGTTTCTTCGATGACAAGACATTTGTTTGATTTTCCATGCTTTAGAATTCCGGACGAATGAATGGTGAACTGGACTGCCTCATTCTCACAGTCGCCAGTGAACTGAATTTCATCGGCTGCTTCATCGTCTATGCAAGTAATACTTTATATAAATATCACGGAAAGCATTTTTACATTCATCATATCTCATTAATTGTTGAAAGAGTGGGGTGACGTATGCACACAGCATTTAACATTTATTAAGTTCTCAATTTTGAAAGAAGAGCAAACTACAATCTTTTGCATCATATAATATTAAGATCTTTTGCAGCACTGTTTAACCAATATATATGTATATATATAAATATATATATATTTATATATATATATATATAAATATATATATATATATATATTTATATATATATAAATATATATATATATATATTTAAATATATATATATATATATTGGTTAAACAATGCTGCAAAAGATCTTAATATTATATGATGCAAAAGATTGTATCTTGCTCTTCTTATATACAGATATACAGAATACATACATACATATATATATATATATATATATATATATATATATATATATATATATATATATATATATATATATATATATATATATATATATGTTCTGTATATCATTGATATTATTAAGTTCATAAGAATCAATAAAGACTTGAGTTTTCTTTGGTGCCTGTATTATCAATATGCTATAAATTTTCATGATATCCTAAGATAACATTAGCAAGAACAGGTGCAAATGGAGAGCCCATAGCAACACTATCTATTTGACCATGCGCTTGACAATTAAATGGAACATCAGTTTGAGCAAGAGCAATCAAGAAAAAGCTTAATAAGATCAGCGTTGGAACGTTTGAGGTCAGAGCTTCCCTCTGTAATGTATGCAGTTGTAAGAAAAACCGAAATTCGTTCACTCGAGTGAGTGAACACCTATTTAAAGACAAAAAACTTCAAAATATTCCAGCATCTAGAGAACTTTGATAATGAAAATAATGATGATAGGAAGAAGCATTTATAATGCATCATTTTCCCGTGTGACTCAAAGGCACATTTCATAATTCTTGGGAAAGCTAAACTAATAGGAAAATGTTGCATAAAGTGGTTATAAAATCGATAAAGTTGGGCAGATACTCGTCATAGAAAATCCCTTGGATCATTGAAGATGTAAATGCAATAGCGAATAGTGACAAAATAGTGGCGTGGCACATCACTGGATTACGATTTGAGGTCCTCCTGCCTATAAAAAGCATTTTGGTCCATTAAGACAGCTGAGCCAATCTGGAACAACTGTCTGAAGAGTGTGAACAGCACATATTTTCTGGGGGCCAGTGACGCCGGAACGATAATGGAGCAAATGAGCCAAACATGGTCAAAGGGGCACCGTCTACCATAGATGTGAAAATTTAGCTGAGAAATGGAGGCGCTTCCTTTGGAATATCAGGGGGTACATTTCTCACAGTCAGATAAGTGATGACCCTTTCCTATCAAATGTTGCCTATTTATAGCTCATTTGATCTCGGTTTTGTCATGTTAACCAAAGGAAAACAAACGATTGCATTTCAAAATAGGGACTATTACTTACCCTGTTCCCCCAAAGGAACGATAGGAGAGGCGCTTGCTCCTCTCCTCTTCTATTCTCCGGCGCCCCTGCAGGGCTTCGCCCCCAGATCCCTCTTATTCTCTCAGCTAAGAGTTGTCAGATTATTTTCCAAATGCATTTCACCTTCACGTACATACTCTAAAAGTCGTAATAAACGGGGGGGTGTGAAAATAAACGGGAGACCCAACAATTTTTCAAAACTAGCTATTGGGGGGCTCAAAATATGCGAGGGGGTAAACATGCAAAGATCTAGGAAGCAGCTTCTAGACATGTCTGTTCATATGATACACTAACATCATCTGAAAACAGCAGAACACAAGACATGACGAGAAACTGAGTTTTACTGAAGTCCCTGCATTCATACCTTCGGCAAAATGACCAACTTAAATCTGAAGCAACTCCAAAATTGCTGAAAGTAATAAAGGGGGTCAAAATAAGAAGCGGAGGTTTTCAAATTTGCCAAAATTAATAAGCGTCCGCCTCCGTTTATTATGGGTTTATAGAGTACATAAAGCCATCACAAATATGCTAAGAGAAGATTTTCATACTCAGCTCTAAGAACCTGGAATGAAATGCTTTGCCACTTCAAAAAACAATTGAAGATATGTTTGATGAACTGAAAACAAATCAAACACAACCCCCTGGAAGAACAGCCTTAGTTAAATTGTAGATTTTCTTTTCGTAATGTAAGCTGTATATTAGACTTTTATGATGTATTTATGTTTTGATATTTATGTAGTTGAAGGGTTACTTTTGTGTAAAAAAGTTAGTATGAATATATGAATATGAAAGTGAGAGATCGGTCATGTAGTCTGCATTTTCTAGGAACGAATATGGAATTGGTCTCTTAGCTCACAAAGCAATGACTGTGAGTGGAGGTGTGTTCGTTCTAGAACGCATTACATTGAAAGCAATAGCGAAGAGTTGCTGCGTACTTCAATTACGAAATCCCATGCGTTGCTGTCTAACATTTGCATGACTGATATTGCATATGCACATCAGAAGAAAACAGAATACTAGAGAAATATGGGTGTAGTCTTTCCATTTAAAGTTCATTCCTGAAATTCATTTGGCGACTTTTACTTGCAATCCAGAGTAATAAAAGCCACCAAATTCTTGGAAAGGAAAGCTTATAAGTCCTATATTTACATAATGGACAGCAGGCCAGCAAATATATGTATGTGGGGAGGAGCACAGGTATTAAGGATCATAACTACAAAAGATTTGGCTTGAAAAAAGAATGGCGTTAGAGAAAAGCGGGGTTCTGGGGACTTAGTAGCAAGGAAAATGATCAAGGTTACACCCTCTAGAAGCCCCGAAAATCTCCTGTTGCAGCATAGGACAAAATTTTTAGAGAAATAAAGTTGATCCTGCAACCCGGCTTGTTTGAGCAATAAGAACGAGATATGAACAAGGCTCGCTGACGTTTCCTTTTGCTATCTATGTTTGGTGGTGGCTAAGTGGAATTTACACTAGAATTTATCTCTGGCAGGATTCATAGGTATTGTCGTTGTTCTGAAAAGAGATGAAATTTTTCCTGCGAATTGCTATGTTCTATCTGTTGCAGTGTGCCATACCTGAAGAGCCCCAGTATTCACCCCCTGATCGGACCCGTCGCTCATTGTGCTCAAAGCTCTCTCAAAATATTTGAGGAGAAGACTAAAAGGTACCTTCTTCACTTCCAAACAAATCCACCATGGCTAAGCATCTGTCTGTCATGAGTTCTTTTAAAATGCCATTCTCAAGCACTTTTATGTAATTTTCTGGGGTACATCTTCTCGCCTTTATCCATTTCATTGGTGTCGAAGGTATTTTCATGGCTTTCGTGGTCGTCCTTTCAAAGCCCAAATAGTAACCATTCCCAGTTGTTATGCAACCAGTCACCCCTAAAAGAAGGACATAATAAATATTGATAACATTAGCTTTCATACATGGTCTAACCAAGCACGTACCTGTAGGGGAGGCGCGGGGTATAATACCTTCCTAATGAAATAGTTCGTTTGATTATCCCCCAACAGAAGTATTAACTTAAAGATTTACATAACAAATAAAAGCTTCCTCCCCTCCATAGTGATTGTACAGTCAAGCTTTGTCCGTCCAGGACATTTTCTCCAGTTGCGTGCTTGAGCCTGATCAGTCATTGAATTTTTATAAAAAGCAAGCTTACTGCGTGCAGCTTACTTTTCCCATTAGAAGAAGATGTGATAAATAAAATGAAAAATGTCCAAATCATGTCTATATTTCTTACTTGCAAAAAGTTTTATCTGAAATCTCTTGACTTTTATATTGCTTTTATAATAAACATTAAGTTGACTCTTCAGGATCCCTGTTGTCCACTGTTCAAAACCCAGGGAAATTTAGTTTGTGTCATACCATTCAAGGACGGACCCAGGAAAAATCTGAGTGTAGCATTCTTCTATGGGAGGGCGTGGGAAGAATATTTTGCGCGTGGTCATTACCTTTCTGTGAGATTCAGGTTCCAGCAAATGCACTGTGAAGGGATGAAGTGAAATGTTCACAAGACTTTCAATAAGCTGTCAAGACACAATGAAATTGGTTGGAAGAGTTTCCTGTCTATGACCGAATTCGCATTTACCGACAGTGACAAATTCGGGAGGGTTAGCAATCTCACGGTGATTTATGACAAAGGTACCAAAATTTTGACTAGATTTCGTGCGCAATAGGTTATCACACTTTCGGTATTGACATAAGGGCCCGACATTTACTCATTTCAATATCATTCAAGTGCATGGTTTGGCTTAGGCCCAGTTTGAACATCGAATTTCTGCCGTGTCGAATTAAATTGGATTTCACGCGGCAGTAGTGGGACTGGCAATTGAATTAAACATCGCACAAAACTTTGCGGCATCTAATATATCAAACCTTGGCTATCACAAAGGATGCTGGTCGTTACTTCAACTCAATAGAATTTACGTGGCAATTTGGCGCCAAATTTTCAGTTACAAGTACTTCGTCGCCATTCAAATAGCTTTTTTCCAAGGTGGCAAGTGAAGTCAATAACACAAGTGAAGAAGAATTAGCAGAGCTTTATGACTATGGTGAAGATGAGGAGTGGCCACAAGAAAGAGACGAGAGTGAATCAAGCCCTGAACATAGAGGCAGTTTCTCAATTGCTCGAAAAAATGGAAATAGAAAAGCTGGCCGAAAGTCAACTTGGCCAGAAGAGGTAACCAATGACCTAGTAGATATCATATGTGAAGATGAATATCTGAGAAAAAAGATAGTATTCACTAACATTAAAAATGCCAAGAATCAAGAGGTATATGGAAAAGTAATGCAAAAGCTAAGGGATAGACTTGAAAATCGAGGTAAAAACCGGTATCTTCATTCTTTCACAAGCAAGAAATAAATTCAAATCCTTTGTTGCTATTTGCAAGAAGGTGCCCCTAACTAGGGAAACAGTTTTTGGCATTAATAATTTCATTCAATACAAAGGATATGGAAAGTTGTTTGGGCAACTATTTCCATTTGTACAGAGTAGAGAATCTGCTCAGGAAGAGCAAGCAATTGAGTCAAGCATGGAAACTACAGATGTAGTTATTGAGAAAGATAATAACAAAGGCTTGCATGTGCCAAGAAGAAAGTTAAATACATGTTGATGCAGCATCAAAATTCAACAAACTCCTTGATCAGGTTGCCTCTGATACCCTTGTCAAGTACTTCAAAGAAGAGAATGATAGGTCCCGAGAACATGAAGAAAGAATGGTACAAATGCCATGCAACATACAATTGTAAATGATGAAAATGATGATGGGAATGGGGAAGCTGCCATATGCTCCAGAAAGTGCTACCACCCATCCTTCATTTTCTGGCCATCTTCAATCCCAATGTCATCCTAGTTTAAACCACTTATCCACATCAGCTGATGACAGATGATATGGCAATCTCCCTGTTTCATGCTGGTTTATCCAGATTATCAGGCAAAGGGAGAGCTTCAAGGCACTATAGTCCCGTTTGCACTTTAACAAACGTAAAAAATGAGAAATTCTTGTGCAGCTGTCGACTTTGAAGCCATTAGACTTAAAGGAAAGGTGTTAATGGATAACCCGCGAACGGTAACTTCACCAGACCTCCCAGATTTCTTCAGACAGCCCAGATTTCGCTAATCCACAAAGGTTACGGTAGTAGTGCCTCCTGTTTGCTTGATCATCTGGATAAACCAGCATGAAACAGGCGGGATTGCCATATCATCTGTCATTAACCTAAGCCATGCACTTCAATAAAATTGAAAAGAGTAGCTGCCGTGCCCCTATGTCAACACCGAAAGCATGATGACTGCCTATTGCGCACGAAATCTAGCCAAAGTTATGGCACCTTTGTGAAGAACATTGGACCAATTATAATTATGCTATTGTTTTCTTGAATGGTCATCTAGTATGACCACTTCATTTTGTGATCACGTGGGTAGTTGTTTTCAAGCAGCAATCGAACGATTTGCAAATGGGCAGCGGTGATGAATTACCTCGTGTATGGTTTTGATAAATGTTTTGTTATGTTTGTGCAACTTGCAGTTTATATGTGATTCTCCGAATCAGTCAACGGGAAAGGGACCTAATTTTACAAGCAACACTTCAAACACCTTTGTCAAATATGAGAATGTGCATTTAAATCACCGTGAGATTGTTAACCCTCCCGAATAGTCATTGTGGGTGAATGCAAATTCAACTTATGAACGTACCATTTATGGATTGGCGAAACATGGGCTGTCTGAAGAAATCGGGGAGGTCTGATGAAGTTACCCTTCGTGCATCATCAATCAACACTCTTCCTCTAAATCTAATGGCTTTAAAGTCGGCAGATGCACAGGAATTTCTCACTATTTATGTTTGTCATAAATGCAGGTGGGGCCTATATCTATAGCTTAATGAGCTGATTCCTATGGCAGATTTTGTTGCTTCTTTTGCTTGTTGTATGAAGCTTCTGACTATCAGATTGTTTAATTAAATTTGCTTCCCTCAAATATTTCTTTCCTTAAATGCAGGGAGGAAACTTAAGGGCGGTCACCCCCAACCTTGAAAATTTGCCATTTCGCAGGACAAAAACAGCAGTACAATGTATTTTTGAAGGGCAACCTACTGGAGTCTACCGACTGAGCGTATTTTTACCATTTGATCAACTACTGTTACTGACAAAAAATGGTCACGGTCACAGAAAACACTGTGCCCAGTTCACTGGTTATAGATTCTATTTTCGCACTACAACGCCATTGGCACCTCCCCAAAATTGCATTAAGTTACGTCCCTGTATGCATGTTTCGGTTTATGGCTTACAACGTTTAGTATAAGAATGATATGTCAACTGCAATGATACACAATTTGTATACAGTAGTGTCTAGTGCTTTGCCTTGATGATTAAGTATAGGAAATAAGTATTCGACTTCCCCCTAGGCCTTAGGCTCCATTGCTTCCGCGGTATCTACTCAGATACCACGATCTACCCAGTTTGATAATGCACGGCTCATTCTTGCAGGGCAGCTTGTGCGTTCGTTTCAAACTAGTGCTCTTCTGCATGCCTCTTGGCACTGAGTGAAAGAAGGCCGCTCTTCCACTACATTTTAGTATTAGACAACTTCCTGTTCATTCACTGGTGCTCATTAGGACCCCATTTCCACTGACCCAGATATTTGCGAATACGGAGAAAAATTAGTCGAATTCGGTCTTACGTTTCTACTGATAAGATAAAATACGGAGATTTTGGAATACACTGTCTTATTGGTTTGGTTCTAAAATACTTGAAGTGCATTGACTTAGCCTAGAGAAACAATCTCCGAAAGAGTCTGTCGTTTCCTTGCAGTGACCTGTAATGTCATCAGTCAATCACTATGCGTGGCAGGGTGTCATTTGGTGTCGTCAATCGACGATCCCTCACAGTGTCATGTGCTGTTATCAATCCATGATCTCCTCAGTATACACAGGCTTGTGGAGGCATGTCTTCAGTGGTGATTTCTAAAACTTTTAACAAGGGGGGCTCTAGGCACAACCACGCCCATAGTTTTGGGTGTGGCCTAGCTACAACCACGCCCATATGTTCAAAGATGGAAATATGATAATTTAGTTTAATACTGATATAGTATAACCATCAAGAAGAGGTGCGTCAATAACCATATAGCAGTGCACAATTGATCATAACACTTTGGAAGCAAGGCCAATAAACTCTGAAAAGCTAAGCCAATGCAAGGATTCTGGGGGGGCTCAGCCCCCCAAAATGAGCAGAAATTTTAACAAGGGGGGCTCCGCCCCCCTGAGCCCCCCTAAAAATCACCCCTGCATGTCTTGTCTACCAAGGCCAATTTGCTGGTGTGTAAGGGGTGGCACTGCCCGCGTTTAGTGGGCACCCAGTTAAATATAAATATAAATGGACTATGTACCCAGTCAATTCCATTTAACATCGATTGTGTGCATTACACTCGATTGTAATGTTGAGAAGCAGCTCGGTCTCGTCGTCAGTCAAAACAAAAGAAAGTTAATCGCCATTTTTCGCTTTTCTTCCTGATATTTTGCTAAGTTAAGCATTTTCAGCAATGATATCTCGGTTTTGGACCTAGCATTTGCCAGTTCTTTTTCGTTAAAATTGTCATGCCCTCGAGGTTGAGCCTTGCATTTTCCTATTAAAACCATGCATACATGGCCAAGCGGCCCAGCCAGTTCCATTGGTTTAACTGAAGTTAAGCATTGCTGTGCATGGCCAGCAACTGGATTGGCAACCTTCCCAATGAAAGACCAAAACAGCTGACTCCTCCGTCCTTCGGAAGGGACGCTAAAATAGGGGTCCCATGTCTGGATGCTGCATGCATGGAAGGCCTAAGATAGCTGAAAAAGCTAGATGTAACAGCCTACTCAAAGTAAAGTACACAACAACAGTGACTCTGCGAGAAATCTTTTGCATACATTCAATGTATCTTACATTCTCTCGTATTCTGTGTCTACTATCAGGCCCACCATGGTTGGGCCATAGCAAAAATTTTCAAAATTAAAGCTCTTATATGACTGGAAAACGCTATTGTGAAGTTGGATTTTATTAATGCAGTTTCTCATAAGAGAACCATGTTGCTAGCCTTTGAAGTAGAATTTACAGAATGTATATTGGACGCTCTCTCGTATTCAGAGTCTACTATAGGGCCCACTATGGTTGAGACCGAAGAAAAATTTTCAAAATAATGGTTTTCAGATAGCTGAACAACGCTATCTTGAGATTGGTTTTTGCAAATGCAGTGTTTCACAAGAGAGCCATTTTGCTAATCTTTAATGCAAAAGTTGTAGAAAGTGTATTATGAGCTAATACTTCAAAGCTCAGAAGATTGTACCATTGTACCTTGGTCCTTTAACTATACCATCTTCCAACTGTTGCAGAAGAATTAAGCAGCCTTCAACTTTTCAAAAATGACCTGACGGGGTCGTTGCACTCTTACACCCCCAGGTCGCTACGTTCTTGCACACATAAATAAAAAGCACAGGGTGCATTCTAATGTTTTCCTGCAGTTTCTTATCAATTTTATCTTAATCGTGGGGGCCCCTTTTGAGTTACCAAAAGCACGGGGCCTGGGACAATGACCCCTTTGCTCACCTTAAAACCACCACTGCTGACTGTGCTTGGTGTTTCCACTAATAAGCTACCCAGAAGACAAATTTTTCTCCGTATTCGCAAATGTATTTGGTATACTGCATACGTAAATTAAATGGATCCTTGAAACGTGATCATAAAATCATAACAACTAGAGTGATGAAAAAATTCTCAGAAAAAGATTTTCCAGACGATGTTGCTAAGGTTCCTTGGGAACAGGCAGTGCAATCATCCATTGATATTAATGAGCTAGTCATCACATGGTCATCCTTATTGTCTTCCCTAATTGACAAGCATGCACCATACCGAGAAATTAAGAGTGTCCGAGAAGTTCTGCCCCTGGATCTTAACTGATCTTAAATATCTTATCCGAAGGAGAGACCAGTTAAAGAAAGCAGCTGTTAGGAATAATTCAATGTCTTTAATGATGACATATAGAAATGTCAGAAATCAGGTCACTACCCTAAAGAGACAGCTTAAGAAACAATATTTTGCTCAAAAAATTACCAACGAAGAAGGTAATATGAAAGCTACTTGGCAGATAGTAAACCAACTCATAAACAAAAGGTCAAAATCAACTAGCATTAGTAGCTGAAATGTTGATGGAAGGGAGATTCTCCAAAAGGACGGGATTGCTAACTCAATGAATAAATGCGTTTGTTCAATTGATAATGATTTAGCAAATGAAATCCCTTATACCCCTAACCCACTACTCAATAACGAATACACTGTTAATGCTCATGACTCGACTTTCAGATTCAGTGAAATTTCAGCACATGAAGTAACACAGGCCATGAATCAGATGAAGACTACTAAAAGTGTTGGTACTGATAAAATCTCTTCTTATTTTCTTAAGCTTGCCATTCCTTATGTTTCTAAGTCTATTGCACAGCTTCTGAATATCTCAACTAGAAACAGTATATTTCTAGAGTCATGGAAAACTGCTAGAGTAACTCCTATTTTCAAAGAAGGCGATAATAGTGAACGATCTAATTACAGACCAATTTCAGTTTTACCTGTTCTAACAAGACTTTTGAAAAACTGATTTTTAACCAGCTATACAAATATCTAAATGACAACAATCTTTTATCAAAAGAACAATCTAGATTTAGAGCACTCCACTCTATGTTGTCCTGCCTATTAAAAAGCACTTATGATTGGTATTCTGCGTTTGACAATAGTGAAATGGTTGGTGCCACGTTTATCGATCTCAGAAAAGCATTCGATACTGTAGATCATTCACTTCTATGTGGAAAGCTTAAGAGGTATGGGGTCCAAAATGATGAACTGCGTTGGTTTGTGTCTTATCTTGCAGGTGAAAGCAATTTTGTAGAGTTAATGAGACAGACTCCAAGGTTAATGCAGTTAACATTTGAGTACCTCAAGACTCTTGTCTTGGTCCTCTCTTATTCCTTGTCTATATCAATGACATTCCTAAAGTCATGGCAAACTGTACTGTTGCCATGTATGCCGATGATACTATTCTATACTATCTTGGCGCTAGTTTAAATCAGCTGAATGAGACCATTAACAAGAATCTAGAGAGCCATGACAATTGGCTTAAAGGGGACATATTATCGTTAAATGTAGTTAAAACTATTTCCATGAATATCTTATCTCGTCAAAAGCATCAGAAGATATTAGGGGAATTAGACTTGAAAATGTGTGACACAAATACTCAAAATGTAAAAGAAACCAAATATCTTGGTCTTCAGATTGATAGGCATCTAACTTGGAAGAAGCACGTGGATGCAATCTCGAGGAAGATCTCCCATGCCTTGGGTATATTGAAGCATGCAAAGCAATTTTTACAACAGAACAACTTGAAGAACTTGTATATAAGCATAATAGAGCCACATTTTAGATATTGCTCCTCTGTCTGGAGGTGTTGTAGCACAACTTACATTAACAGACTCTAAAAGCTCTGCTACACCACCATTAGCAAAACTGGTCTAAGATCGATCAGCGACCTTTACAAAAATGAGTTAAACTAATAACTTATAAGTCCCTCAATGATCTTGCTCCAAATTACCATAGACAACTTCTAATTCGAAATTCTCAACAATCTTGTCGAGACCTAAGAAACACTGTTGGAGATTTGAAGTTGCCACTGAAAAAAACTAATAATGGACAAAAAGGATATTCTTTCAGAGGAGCAAAGTCGTGGAACGGTCTCTTAGCTGGTGCTAAAAGTGCACCATCTCTGGCATCTTTGAAGTCATATTTAACGTGCTTATTTACTAAGGGCAATTTCCAATATGCAGCTTCCTGGGTAACGGTTTGCTTTTCTCTCAAACGTACGGCAGCTTCACATCGGCACGAAAATTCATTAACTGAGCACTAATTCCAAACTTCGATAATCTTTTAAATCTCTTATGGTATAGAACGGCCTCTGGCCTAAGATAAAGTTGTTGAACATATCGATGTATATCATACTTGGAAAATTGACAGGATCAGTGATTCACATTGTACCACTGGGCGAGTATGGATAGTGCCCTCCAATGATGACTGTCTTGTCGATATACCGTCTTCGTGCATCAGCATCTAAACTTTTGGTGTATTTTTCCTTTGGAAACTGCTTATCGCTCTGAGATGCAGAGTCGACTATTGTATCAGCTACTACTAGCGGTCTACCAATATGGCCGGAATGAAGCTTTCTCGAATTCGATCAAACTGATTGGTAGTTATGTAAACAATAGGACAAGGGAATATGATGAAACACTAGGACATGTATCGCTTTCCGTCAAAGCATGGGAAAAGCAAACAGCAAGAGACCTCATGTCTCCAGGGGCGAAGCTAGAGTCCTTCCATTGGAGGGGCGTTGTCCACCAAATCTTAAAGGGCGTGCCATGTGTAGTAGCCATTAAAACCAGAGCCTAAAATAAGAAATTTTATAGGGATACAGTTTGTGTAAAAGATGAGTGTGGTCTCCGAAGTTGGACTCACGTGATGTGCACGAAAGAAACTAAAAGCCAACACAAATGCCACCTCACCGTTGTTCTAAGGGAAACTCTGTTTGAATGTCGATAGATTAGGAAAACTATAGCTCTGCAACAAATATACTCCCAGGAAAAGAAAATAATGGGGTCTAGGGGCTGTGCCCCAAAAAAAGTTTGAAAACACGCCTTTTACTTTGGCATAGAATGCATCCCCCAATACTAGAAAAAGTAGATGTGCCTTATTTTTTAGAGGCTTGCTAAACATATATGCCCTAATTACAACTTATATGCAAGTAGGCTCTTTCATCAAATACAATTTCACAGTTTTAAAGTACAACTGCACTAAGTGTTACCGGTAAATCTTAACTTTAGGTCTTGCATGTGACCACCAGAAAAAAGTAAGTGTTGAGAGAAGAGCATCTGCATGCCATGCACTGAAAATTGCCCGACAAATATACCAGCAGCCAAAAAAATTGCTCGACAGATTACTAATTTTTCATCATTGGGGGTGCTTCACCCCCATGCCCCCAGGAGTTTCGCCCCTTATGTCTCTCATTCAATTGTATCATATCAAAGTGAAATAGTAGATTTTAGCTTTTGCCCAATCTACAATAGCACTAGTCTGCGTCTACTCTCGTTATTATTAGTAGCCGGTTTGCCAAATTAGTTTTAAAATTCTAAAGTTGAAATTTCAATACCATAAAAATTTTATCATTTAGCTAGTTCTTCACTAAAACTAAAATCTCTAGGGTAAAGACAGCTAATGCGAGTTTGTTGGATTTTCTTTCTTTTACACAGAATATGATTGCAACACAAGACTGGGGTGTGATTGATATCTAACGATGAAATCATTAAATTTATGTCCACTAGGTGTGCTGCAGGAGCAAACTCCTTCGGGAAATTCTAAAATTTAGATCTTCAGAAATCGAAGGAAACGCGTTCTGATCAGTTTTGCATGTCTTCATCAATAATAAAAATCATTCTAATCTCATCACTTCAGCTTATCGTGAAAAGACTTTTACTGGCCTACTCACTAAATCTTTCAGCTTCATTTCTTTTTCTTACAAACTTGGCCCTATCAGAACGCTACTAGATTGGGTGTACAAAATTAGTACTACTCCTCGAGCTTTTGTTGAAAAGTTAAGATATGCTCCTACATATCCAAGGAACATCGATTTCGTGAAGGCTTAATTAACAAAGTATTAACAACGTATCTTGACAAGGTAAGCAAGTCTCCTTCTATAGATTCTAAACCACCTGATGCTCTTTGCACTCGTTTCTTTTAAGCTACATACTTTTTTGCTTAGTTTTACCAAACGTAAGCTGTAAGCTTTATTTAAAACGGTATTACAAAAATCTTAACACCAAATTGGCATTTTCTTCCATCAGAATTAAAAGCTTAGGGACAAGTCATCATTCATGTTGGGATAGAAGCGGGTAGATATTCTCATCAGTGCCAAAGCTGCTTTTGCTGGCTTGTCAATCTTCCCTCTGACATTGTTAGTGGCCCCTTCATTCTGATGCTGTAATATTTTATGGCCTTCCTTTACTCATATGTGAAAACTTAATATCATGTTCCTGAGCAACTGCTCATGGTTCAGCAATATTGTATGTGATCCATCTATACTTATCTGCATGCAGCTGTAAATAATTTGAAGGTAAGAATAAGGCAAGAACTTGGCTATGTCATATATGAATTTGTCTTACTCTAAGCCAAGGTTCTACAAGTTTGGACTTGAGCTTCTCCTACGAAAGTGTGCATTGAAGGTCATTTGATGAAGATGAAATTTAGACTTGATAAAAGAGAGAACTCAGCAAAGAAACGCAGGAGGTGTCCAGATGAAGCTCCAGACAGCTTTTGCCAAGGCGAAAAAACTGCATGTGATCATGGTGATGGTAGTGATTACAGCATTGATAATGATGATTGTAACAGTGAAGCAGAAACTGAACCTGTGTACTATGACCTATGTCTTTTATAAAATTGAAGAATATTGCAGACAGTGTCAACAACGTCTGAATGATGATTTGTAAGGACTCACCTTTGTTGTGACTTTATTTTAGGTGACCTCCCCTTTGAACCCCAAAAAGTTGTAATGACTCCTCTAAATATCTTTTGGCCCCCTACCCTGCATTAGTAATGACTAGTCCCTTCATGAATATTAAAGACCCTGCACCACAGTCAATCCACTCTAATGTGTTTTATGGATTTGCTTGAGTGGGGTGAACTTCTGTTTATGCTGATGAGAAAAGTCGAGAAAGTTGACATTTATCCACTCGAGTGGGTGAGCATCTGCACTGGAGTTCAACAAGTATTTTCAGATGAATTATATATATAAATATAAATATATATATTTATATATATATGAATATATATATTTATATATATATAAATATATATATTTATATATATATATATTTATATATATATAAATATATATATTTATATATATAAATATATATATATATATTTATATATATATAAATATATATATTTATATATATATATATTAATATATATATTTATATAAACAATTGTAAGCTTGGTTTATTATTGTGTTTATTTGTGGTCACTTTCCTTATATTTATTTACTTATTTATTTGCTACATCTATAGCATGTTAGGATTCCCTACTTTTTATGACTTTCCTTGTACTTTTATTTTCAACTTGCATTCCCATGCTTCTAAATTCATTATATTGTCCTTGTTTTAGCTCTCTCAACCCTGGAGGGATGGTCGTTATCAACTTTTCCAATACCTTTCTATCTTCAATTATTCTGCGTTTCCTTCTCTCAAAGTAATGAGCTATCAAAGGTAGCCCTCTCCTATCGCTTACAGCCTTCCATTCTTTCCGTAGTTGTGCATTGTTCGTCTTTGTGTTGTTGGTTATATATACGCTTGTATAGCTGGAATGATTTATACTGATAAAGCCACAGCGAAACGTTTTAGGAGTTGGAAGTTTTTCTTGAGAATATATATATATATATATATATATATATATAAATATATATATTATATATATATATATATGTATATATATATATATATATATGTATATTATTCGATTGGAAATCCTTTTTGAACTGTCACTAGCTACTTTTATACAATTACTCACATGAGTTGATTATTTCATAAATTTAACGAGAGCAAACGCAGCCATTTTGAAAAGCAACAAGGTACCTGCTTATAAATGAGCAAGAGATCACTTGTGGAATTGAGCACCATTAAAAAATACCTAGAGCAAAGCACTGCAAGGCTTGTTATATACAAGTTGATGCCTCCTTGTATCATTTGTGGAAGACTGCTTCACATGATGCATATCTAATATTGGCATTGGCACAGAAATCTCAAAAGCTGTAGAACGGCACGAATTGGCCTACGATTTTACATAAAATTATATATAGAAAGGTCTCATTAATTATTCTTTGTAAGTGATAAGTTTCTAAGGAAGAGTATGGGCTAAACTTTTGAGAATATCCTCTAAGTCACTGGAAAGTTATTTATAAAGTTGCTTGGTGCGACGTCACTGAAGAAACATGACAACCTCTAAATTTTTGATAGCAAATAGCGACAAAAACAGTGCACATTTCGAACCTCCCATTGTTATGTGCATATTGAATGATTCCTAGTAAGAAGTAGAAGCAAAACTCAAAGAAAATTTAGATTTTAAGTGCTACATGGAATGAAAGCACAGATTGCAGGAGTGCGGAAAAAGACAAGATTTCTCAAGTTGAATGCAAATTCATACTCACCAGCTTTTAGATATCGAAGTTTACTTTGATGGTCAAGAACAGAGAGAAAATCAGTGACTTCAACTTGGAAGTCATCGTACTTTGCCCTTCTAATATAACGAATGAGAACATCCCTTATTTTACTTCTTTTCAGCCTGAACTTTCCATTTTGTAGAGTTGCCTGGTCCTGCTTACGGCACTGATGTTTTGGCACGTCTTCAAGGTAATCTCTAAGTTCCTTAGCAAATGGGTTAAGTTTTGGAATTTTACAAGCTGGTTTCTGTTCATAATGGATCCTGCTATTTGGTCTGCTAGGTGGATGCTCATTTCGGAATATTCTTTCAAATTTTGAAGAATTAGCGACAGTTGATAATAAACCAGAACTAATTTCATCATCATGATGTCTTTCATTTACTAAGTAGCGCAAATGCTCTACTATTTGCTGAAATCTATTATTGTTCATAGATTCTGTCTTCAAGACTTCGTGCATTTGGATTTTGAAGTTTCTCTCCTTGTCGAATACGTCCAATAGCGAGCTGGTTTCTCCTACATGACTCTTCACTGAATGTAAGCGTTTGGTAGGCTTGTTGTAAGAGCCACTTCCATTTTGTTGCAAATACATTAACAGGGCTACAGGTGCGAAGAGAAAGATGCAAGAAATAAAAAAGCGACGTGCGCTTGATGCCATTATATTGCTCAACAATTAGCAAGGCTTCGTACAAAATTAGCAAGCGACCTTTGCTGGTGACCTGATCATTTATTGTTTGCAGCAAACAATAATATTATTTTGGAGTTGAATGAAGTGAATGCATAAATACCTTGATTCCGCTTGCAGCGTAAACATTTACGGAATGAACCCTTACCGGAGGAGGGGGGTTATAACCTGTTTGCACGATGAAAAGGTAACAAAATTTGTCTGTAACAAAATGTTAAAAGAAAGCAATTACTTGTAGCTACGAAATTATTTTGTGTAGGTGATTCAAAAGTATGTGACTGAACTACTCGTCTCCTTCGATCCCCTCACCCCTAAATGCAACTCTTAGGATTATGGTTTTTTAGGGGTATACTAAGAGCATCATAGTTTGATAGGCAAAGCAATTAAATTTCCTTAGATAGCGGTGGAACACATAGAAGTCTTATGAACGTGATTACAAAGCGGAAAATACTTTTTTTGGCCATATATATAGAAAAAGAGAAGTTTGAAAAGTTATTTAGAACAGGAAAGATTGAAGAAAAGAGACCTCTTGGCAGGCAGAGACAAGGCTATATGGATAGCACGAGGAGAAGAGTGGATCAATCTTGGTCAGGAAGTGAAGTTATCCAACAAAAAGGACAGAGACATTTGGGGAGTCATGATTGTCAACGTCGACAGACAGGACATATAGATAGATAGATAGATAGATAGATAGATAGATAGATAGA
>OLMO02000003.1:100787-117067 GCA_900291935.2 Cassiopea xamachana | reverse complement strand
TAGATAGATAGATAGATAGATAGATAGATAGATAGATAGATAGATAGATAGATAGATAGATAGATAGATAGATAGATAGACGGACAGTATCACTTCACAAAGTGCCTCTGCACCAAGGCTTGAAATGATAAATCCAGGGACTTGAGAAAGTTGACCAATTAGCTTATTTTGCATTGTTCGAAACAAATGTAAGCGCACGAATATATGGTCATTGTTTCCATCCTCTGAGTCGCAAAGACACAGGGGGCTCAGACAATCAATGTTATGTCAAAGCAATTGAAGTTTGATTAAATGTTTTACTGTCGTTGCTTTACAATTTATAAAAACCGGGCTTTTGGCAGGCTTTATTGGACACAAACAACCTACGCTTAAATTTTGAAGTTGATTTTTAGTTTTTGATTTTGACATCGAACCAAGCCTTAACTCTTTTAAAGTCTTTGCTAATTATTCTTGTAGCAATTGAGAGCTTTCTCCTTCATAGTAAATATTTGTAATATCTGCAAACAAATACACGTTTATTTATAAGAAAATCATTATTTTGCCAGAGCCTCAATTTTCTTAACTTTTCCCGAAATTGAGCCTGAGATTTTCTTATATTTTTTTTAACTTCTACTGAAATAAACTGGCTAGAGTGGTTTACACTTTCGTTAATAATATTGTATACTTGAATTTGAATTCCATCTTTAACATTTTCAATGCAATAACGACGAAATATCGATTTTCGGCCAATAAAAACGCTAAATTTGTGAAACTGAGCGTCATGATTTTCTTATGATTTTCTTAAGATTTTGATCATTTGAGCCTCATTTTCTTATAAACTTTTTTCTTATAAAAAAACGTGTAAAGCAATAGTATGGAAGAAGAATTTGTTAAGTCATTTATGTAAATGAGAAAGAGGTGAGGACCAAGTACAGATCTTTGAGGAACCCCACTAATCATATCAAGATTATGAGAGTTAGATCCATTTATGGAAACAAACTGCTTCCTATTTATGAGGTACGATCGGAACGACTCCAAAGCATCTCCTCTTGTTCGATGATAGTAAAGTTTCATAAGAAGTATATCATGATTTACTATATCAGAAGCTTTTTTCAGATCAAGAAAGACACCGCAACCAATTTTGCAGTTATCTATTTTTAATTGCTTCAGTTCTACTAATGAGAGCATGATCAATTGAATGATTGGCACGAAACAAAATTGCAAAGAATACAAAAGTTGATGCAATTCTAAAAATTTGTACAATCTTTTGTACATGACTTCTTCAATAATTTTGCTAGAAAATGATAGGGGAGTTATTGGTCTATAGTTAGATAAAAAGTGGAACGACTTCAGCTAATTTCATGTTTTCTGGGAGTATGCCAGATGTGATAGATTAATTTTTTATCAGAAAAAAGAGTTGATATCTGAGGTTGCAGAAGTTTCAAGATATTTGAAGGTATACTGTTTGGGCCAATAGATATTCCAAGTTTCAGCAAACCCATGACATCAGATATTTTATCTGGTACTGAAGGTGATATGAAGAAAGTTTTGTCATTCCCATCTGCCATATAGTGCAATGGAGATTTTATTGGTCTTGGCATATGCTTAGTAACTTGATTGGCAGTATTAGCAACAATTCTATTTAAAGTATTCGCAATAACAATAGGATCAGTTGTGAGGTTACCATTTGAGTCTTTTAGCTTTCCTTTGATATTAACACTACTTGATTCTTTGACACTAATAATTGATTTAATAACTGACCATAATTGCTTCGCATCGTTGCTCTTAGTTTGAAAGTAGTTATAAACCTAATTAGTTTTGGCATTTTTAAGAGTAATGTTGCTGTGGTTTCTAAACTTCCTAAATAAACGTCGTGTAGGCTGATCTTCCTTAAATTTAAGTTTTTAACAATTTATCCCTAAAGATATCCTTCTTGGTCAGTTTCTTCAAGGGAGCTAGAGTTTCAAATAAGTCATTAAGGTAATAGAGAAATCTATTAAATTTAGAATCAATACCAAGAGTGTTATCATCTAAATATTTGAAATCAAGGCTTTCAAAAAAATATTTAACAACCAATCTTCATTGAGTTTAGAATAGTCACGTTGATGACACGTTGGTTCTTGTAGGAAGTACCTGCTTTATTTATTGTCATAAACTGAGGCAAGTGATCAGCAATTGTGGTCAAAATATTCCCACTCAATGTCACCTGAGCTAATGAGATAGCAAATATATTATCAATGAGAGTTGAAAAACTTTCAATGACTCTTGATGGAAGTACAATGTAAGGGAGTAATCGCTTGGAGAAGGGTAGATATTTGAATTTGTAGTAGGTGCATGAAAGTCATAGTTCAAAAGATTGAGATTGAGATCACCAACAATGAATACCTGCTTATCAAAAACACTAGAAATGGATAGGATATCTTGCAAGTAATTTCTTACACTTTCAGGGTCAGCATTAGTGTGATGATGAACACAACCAAATAGATAGTTGTTGCTTTTCTTATTTTCTGTATCAACCCAGACGGATTTATATTATTGACTATTACTAGGTAATTCTACTCTGTGGGTTGGGTTAAGATTAGATTTCACATGAAGACTTACACCACCATTTTGATTTCGTGACTGACAAGAAACATATTCATACCCAGGTAAATATATATTTATTGTTATAGGATTTTTAAGAGAATGCCATATTTCTGATACACCTATGACATCAAAGATTATTTCCAAATTTGTCAGCAGACAGACAAGTTCATCAAAATGATATGAAAGACTACTAGCATTTATGTCGAGCTTAGATGAGTCATCAGCATTGGAATTGTAACGAGGTAGATCTTGTGGAGTGTGATAGCTAGAATTTATGTTACTTGGTTAGTGTTCATCCACATCATAATATTAAAAATTAGGCAGATTTGCGAGGTTTGAAGTTATTTCAAAGGATAGAATCAAATCAACAAAGGAGGGTACCCAACATCTATGCTAGTGTATGATATCATATAATAGTTAGTCTATCCTATCTAATATAAGATGTGTTTTGATATTAACTAATGGGCTGTCTTGCAATCTAAAGGCGTGGTCATATAAATGTTTTAAAGAGCTCCACTTCATATCCCACTTTCTCGCCTCAGTGAGAACCTCGTTCTCAGTTCCCCATTCATAAATGCACTCCGGCATCCCTGACTGCATATTTTTTTGAAAATGCTATTGCCTATAAGAAATTTAAAATTAAGGCCCAGAATTGCTGAGGTTACGAGTGAGTAGAGATAGTGGAAGACTCAAGCTCCATAAGGTCTTGAACCCTTTGCATATTGGAGTATTTTTAGAAAGTATTTATCAGAACATGAAACAGCAAACTATAGCACAAAATTTTTTGGTGTTATGTAAAAAAGGTAATTTGACACCTACCATCACGTCAATTTTTGAAGCAGTTGGTCACCAAAATGACCCACACCCACCCAGTTCATACTGTTTTGCACTTTTTGGCCGATCCTGTTAAGAATTTCAATACAACAATCAAAATTCTAATGGAATTTAACCTATGATAGAATACCATCAAGAATTTAACGCAATTTAGCCTATGATGGAATAACCTATGATGGAATGACCTATGATAGAATAACCTATGATAGAATAACCTATGATAGAACAACCTATGATGAAATAACCTATGATAGAATAACCTATGATAGAATAACCTATGATGGAATAACCTATGATAGAATAACCTATGATAGAATAACCTATGATAGAATAACCTATGATAGAATAACCTATGATAGAATAACCTATGATAGAATAACCTATGATAGAACAACCTATGATAGAATACCCAGTCGAAGAGGAGGTCCCCCTACGTCACTGCTATGCGGGTGAAATACCGTCAACCGGGGTCACTTTAATCAGTCGGGTGACGTTGTTAACTTGGTCCTGGAGGCACAAGAAACATTAGCTCGGATATTTGCCTATGTCTAAAGAGCAATATGGATTTCCTTTTTGAACAATGCATAGAAGAAATCATTTGGTTTCATTCTTTTGTTTATTAAGGCATTTGGAAGCTTATTAATTACTTATATTGTTTAACATGCAAGGGCTAAAACCTAACTAATATAATATTTTGCCCAAAAAGATTGGTTACATAACTAGTTTTGAATTCTAGGGGGATCAGGGGGTGGCCCCCTCGATAAAATCACTGCTCATTGGGGGCAGGGGGGCTCAGTCTCCAAAGCGCCTTATGGTGACCTTACATTTTAACGTGTGTGCCTTGTTTCGCAGGTGTATTTTATTGCATTGCAAGGTTGAATTTTTAGCTATATTATATCATAGTTAAGCAAAACTCCCATATCTGCATCTTTGAAAATATGAACGCAGTAGCAACTAGGCCACACCCATATTTTTAATGTTGTACCTAGAGCTCCCTTGTTAATGTACTTAGAAATCACCACTGCTGCTGACATCAGTGATGTAAAGTTGTGTTTATATGAGAAATTCTAGAGAGAACAAAGCCACTTTTGGGAAATGTTTCGTCATCTTTTAAAAAGAAACATTTCCCAAATATCATATATATTCCTACATTTTATTTACGTGACCCAAACAAATCTTTTGAGTGTAAAGTATTTCTTACAAGTTATCGCATTCAGACTTCTTTTAAAGTTTCAAAATTGATCAAAGTGACCGCGGTTATCGGTAGCGTACCAGGTGCAAGAACTATAAGCTTTCACATGACGTAAGAAGTATGCCCATCCACCAAAACACAGTGTTACGGAAGCTGTATCTAGAATCAACCTCATTTCACAGTTAGTGTTTACTAAAAACCGGCTATATACATAGCTGGCCATATCAGAAGCAAACTGCTCCCAGGTGCTATCGACTCGACAAATTTTCCACAATGATACTGAACCAACGGCTAGCTGCACGTTTTTTAATGCAAAAACAACATTTTTGCTTGAGGCTTAATTCCTATGCAAACTTTTTTCTGATAAAAAAATACGTTTAGTCGACAAATGCTCGGCAAGTTCAGCATCTCTGCTCCCCTTGATTTTCTTGAAATCTTCCAATATTATCAACATCTCCCTGTTTCAGCGATTTTTCATAGCTCCCCATAAAAGTTGGAATAGCTATTGTTGCATTTTATTACAATGCTAACAAATTTTACTCAGCATTATTTCGTGTACTGGGTGATTTCAAGGAACACATGCTTTTAAAAATATTTTTAAATGCAAATATTTTTTAGACATCATAAATGTATGACCCTTATTGGTGCATTGACATTGGTATCTCGAAGAGGTGCTGTAATTGCTACAATGACATCACTACCTTATACTTTCGCTGTGTGATTTTCAACAAGATCATATCAATGTTCTTAGATGATTTGATTTTGAGTTCAAGCAGAAAACAGATTATTTCAGCAAAACAATACAGGGCCAATTTTCATCCATGTCAAGCAACATTAAGTACTACATCTCTCTTTCAGTAAATTTTTAACCTTGACCTACAATCAAATCTTTATCTAACTGGATAAACTACTAATTGACCTAGCAGAGAGGAAACAACTAGTATTATCCAATGTAACTTGCAAGGTACTCTTACCAGTGTTAAGCAAGCAAGTTGCTTTCATATCGAGAGCTGTTGAACAAACTTACTTTTAGAGCAACTAAATGAATTTTCGAAAACAGTGATATTTACTTGCATCACCACAATGGACTCGATACAATTTGTTGCGCTTTCATATCAGATTTGCAAACACTTTTCGTTATCATGTCAGATTGCAGCCAGTTTTCAATACCAAAGGTGCCTGGTGGACTTAACTGGGCGCGTTTAGCTTGCACCTATCATTAGATAAGCCAAGAGCCAATCAGCTTGAGAACCATTTCAAAAGTTTGAAGGAATTGTAAGCAAGCAAATCCATAACTTCATAATCCTAGCTTGTTTCTACAATGTTCAGTGACTTTAATGTATATTTCAATATTGATTTACTCACTCATTGCTACTCTTTCTTTCGATGTTTTAGGTGCAAGGATATGGAAAAAAGTGCAGTGTAAATGGAAATCATTACTGGTGTCGTCCTGTTAACAGACAACAAATTAAATTGGACGTTTGATATTACTACGCAGCCTGGTATTCATTAAAAATCAGCTGCGAGAGCTAATAACTGTTGACCTTGGAAGTATGCAGAAGTGAATTAGAGACGATAGGCTTTCATCTAATATAATGAAAATAAACGTATATTAACTAAAACGAAGTATTTAAAGCTGGAGAAAGATTATATGTAATAAAACATTTAGCAATGATCATGCCTTCTTATGTAGATGGATAGCATTATCAATTTTAAAACATTGAATTTTTCTCGGAAATATTTCTACAACATCAGTGAACCTGGCTTTGAGGTATTCCCTGCTTGAAAAACGCGAAATTTAAAGTTGCTTTGGCAGAACTTCTACCAGACGGACAATGCCCTGAATTTGCTTGACAAATGCGTTGGACTTTCTGGCTTATATGCTCCTCTGTCAAGAGGACTTAGAGGAAAGCTGTGTAATTAACACCTAGAGCAATGAATATTGGGGACGTGAATCTAGTTGTAAGTGGTGCCTCTAAGGGGGAGGGATGTACTTTGCTCCGGATCTTTGCTCTTGCTTTCTTTTTCAACATACCTTGTACCTTTTACTAAATAAATAGGCGCGCAAAGCAACTCAGAAGACTTTAAAGAGTTCATCTCCACCTTCATAATATTAGACTTTGAGCTAATGTTATATTATTTAAGTAATATAGCGAAAGTTAACTAATTAAAAATAATTCAGGGTGGGTATTGTTGTAAATAATTGCATGCTGCCCTTTACGTGGAAATGACTTCCAAACGTTGAGTGGAGGCATCAGAAGTTTTTGGAACATAGAAAAAGGTTACTATCATCAATCTATGTGTCTAGAAGCAAAACTGATATTGTGACCTCAAAGCAACAAAATGAGAAAGCTGCAACGGCCCTTCCTTTCTTTTTCAAATGCCTCTAGTTCAATGCTAGAATCAAAGCTCTTACGCCAGTGCGCCGAAGGAAAGATAGTATACGCCGGAAATTGCACTGGAATTCATATGTGGCAAGACTCTTTGCCATCATCACCAAATTTCTTCAAAAGATTCAATTAACCTGGAAATCGTGCTGTTTTTTATCTGTTGGCAGGTGTCACACCCCCAAATTCACCAGTATTTAGAATCTATGCTTCCATTAGTCAGTGGAGTGTTCTATTATCCTTTCTCTTCGATACACAACAAAATCAATTAATTTGAAGTTGTTCTCCAGATGGCAACAACAAGGACCGACGTATGTGGAGATTTTTGCATGATGTTCTTTGTTCAATAAAGTTGTATTAATATTTCAAAAGATACTTAGGCTTTCTTGCAGTGAATTACTAGAATTACTCGCATTCAAGCACATGGAGTTTACATGAAGATCAAACAATCAAATCAAATAGAACTGCATTCACAGATATCTTTCTATATCCAGCTCTTAAAAGAGATTGTCTTGCTCAAAGTTAAGATCAACTAACACTAATTTGTTTGGTTTGCCAATATTAAGAATAGAAAAACTGAGGATTGCAAAAGTTCTTAAAAAATTAGCAAGCCCTTCACTATCATTTCAATTGTAATGAACATCTAAGGACAGATGTCTTTAATCACAACTTTCAGCGCTAATTAACACCATTGCCTTATTCATGTTCCCCGCAGTCATGAATGTACAACCCCCGTCTTGATCTATATATTAATGCTGAAGACTTCAACTTGAAATCTGCAAGCACCGAAACGAAGACAAGAGTAGCTCTCTAATAGCATCTATTGCTCCTACGAATCCTAAGGAAGACAAACCTCAAAATGAAGCAGTCATTATTTATATCATTTATTGTCGGTAAGGAATGCCATATTGTCAACATATAATTTTTATTGCATTCGTTTATTATGTCGGAAAAATGCTTTGGGTTTTGAAAAATTTGATGCAACATCGTCGTAGTTTCGCTTAGTTTACCTACGCTTTTTTCCATCTACTTGCTACTTTTCCATCTACAGCATAATACTTTACTTAAACTGTTAAAAACAGCTGTCAGTAGTAATAATTGACCAAGCTTACAGGTTATCACTTCTTCATTATGCTTTCAAACTCAATCGAGAGAAAATTGAAGATCTATTATATGAAAAATATTCGTCGCAGAAAGTAAATGCTCTTGGCACAAATCAGACAACATTGACGCAATAAATAACAGAATACTAGCTCTTAATCAAAATATCTGAAACATCTGTTAACTCAACTGACCGAATCTTATCCATTCTATAACCAGCAACAGTGTTAATAATTACAGAATGGCTTAATTGCCGCTACTCATGAAAACATTCATATCTTATAGTAAGCTCTGATAAAGCACGGCTTAAACATTATTAATTTTTGTACTTTTCCACGGCTAATTGTTGCTGGATGATTTCAATAGACAAAGGTTAGTAAATTTTCTGCTTTGAGATATCTTCAGGCCATATGTGCAAACCAATCCAGTTCCTGCCAATTCTCTGCACCACAATTTTGAATTGATTTCAAATTACCGAGTATATTTTTGGGGATAAATTTCAACACAAGTTGCTTTAAAAATCCGTCATAAACACTTATTTATTGGAACAAATGGAATCTTCAGCAAACACTTTTTGCACAAAAGAAAATAAATGGCAGCTCTCCGAATTCAAAGAAGAAAAGGGAGGTAAGTAAATGAAGATCTAAGAAGGCCCAGGACCGGAAAATTTTGCCGAGCTACACCTTAATTTAGGCTATCAATGCCGTTCTGAGGGGTCATTTGATGTAGGCAATACTCAATTTTCTTGAAAAAAGTCAATATTGATAGCCCATCAAAACAGAATTCAAGATCTGTTTCAGAACACCAATACTGTACAAATGACGGTGAAAATTGTGAGTATTCATTTTGTGTCATGTGAGGTGAAAGGTAAGCCACTTATTTCCAAATTTGACAACTTGCTTATTTGTCTCGTCTGTTTGAAAAAGTAGGAAAATGACCTGTTGTACGTCTGCGAAGAGATGGTTGAAATGGGGAAGCTGAACAGTAAGAATGTGTTCGGGCTTCTGCCAATGAAAGTTTTTCCTTTGCTTTATCCATTGGGTTTTGACACGACTTGTGATTTATTTCGTTGATTAACTTTGTCAGCGGAGAGAGTTTTAGGTTTATGATAAAGTAGGGTCGGAAAAGTTAGCTTTCTCTAATTACGGCATGCCGACGTTGTTGTGAAACGAAGTCCGCACAAAGTTACCGACGTGAGAGTGAATTTAGCCGGCATCTACGTCAGGATTGTCGAATGCCAAATTGAATTCAACAGCCTGAAATTGGAATCTGAGCGATATTTCGAGTCTATTGGTGTTGGAAAGTCGTACCTCCTTGGAAAAAATATGTTGCCAAAGGCTGAGATTAGAAACTGATGTTGAGTTCTCATGAAAAAAAATCAAATCAAGGAATAAGCGTTTGAGTGCGTAGAATACGCGACAGGGCAACCCTGTATTACACACTGGTCCATTCAAGGATCATTGTAGATTTGGAGGTCTTAACAGTTAATGTATTCAAATCCTGGGAAATTTTGTCGCATTTAGTTGGGAAAAGCATCTGCTCCATCTAATAGTGAGTCTATTAAAGAAATTAAGTATCCTTTTCCAGAATAATAAATCAACTTCTTCAGGCTGAGTTTGCTCAAATAACTCACCCGTCATCAACAAGTTTGAAAGAGCTTTTAACTACTTGCCAACAGCAATATATTCGATACTACACGCCAACGTGTGTGCGTGTGTATGTTGTTTGCATCAGAAAAACTGATTTAAAGAGTCACACGTGGAAATTACACGTGGAAGATTTCTTGCAAAACATTAATTCCTTGAAAAAACTCAGAATTCCAAAGGCTAAGCAGACTACTGCTTTCTACTGTGTTTCGCAGGCTAGAAAGCATCCAGCTAGCTGAAATGATGTTCATCGTCTTCGCTTCTCGTTTTCCGATATTTCCAATATACAAATAGTATCCATGATAGGACTCGAAAAAAGCGTTGCTCATAAATCTTTGAATGCTATGATTGCTCTATAGCTTATAACTGAATGGTCACCTAATTCTGCAAATGAAGGGATGAAATTCTTAGTTCTCTTGATATGCTGTTAGCCAATTGCCAACCTTTGTCAATTGCTATTCGAACTTTGATCGAGGGAAAATACTGAAGGAAGTTGTTGTGCGAGGACATTCTAAACAATAACTTCATTGTCTTACTTGTCATATCGAGAATTTTGTAGCTCAATTTTATGACGCTTTACTATGGAGAGGCATCGGAAGCACTAAGTCACTACAATCAAAAGTGTTTCAAAATTTGTAACTTTTATCTTGTGACAATAATGATGTTGCCAAAATTCAATATCTTTTTGCTTTCAACATCGTTGTTTACGTCATTAAAAGAGAGGACTGCTGTAGGACAGAGCTCTTGAAATAAATGCAACTTTAACATGTTTTATTAGAGCTACGACATTTGGCAGCTGGGTCACGCCCATACAATGGTCTTGTCTCATTTGCAGCTAAGGTCGATTTGCATGCCCTTTGGTTCCTCATTTATCTAAAATAAAATCTAAAGTAAAACACCCTGTGTTCTAAGACCAAGGGGATGGAAAGTCAAATGGGAGTTTATGAATAGTTATGCTGACTCATCGTAAACTGAGAAGGTGACTTCAGACTAGCTACCTAATTAACTAGGAATATATACTGAGAGGCACGGAACAACACTTATGATAGGAATCAACAGCAAAATTGTACATTGCAGCTGAGCCAAACAGAAATCATAAGAAGTATGCCATATATAGGTTTTTGAAAGCTGGAATCCCCTAGAAAGATCGTTCCTTGCGAATGAGCCACTTGTATTGAAGTGAATGAATTGAATTGATTAGTAAAATGAATTGGTAGACGAGTGTCTTCAAAATCCATAAGAAATGAAATAAAGCGAATTGGTCATAATTTCAGTCACTTTATAAACTATGATTAAGAAAACTCCAATTTTGAAAGTCGCGAATCATAACAAAGTGGGAGGCACAAAGCTCCTACATGAATTGTTAACTGTTTATTTAGCATTTTCAAACTGCGTTTAAATCCCTGATTTCTTAATTAAAATTTCCTAATGAGCTGTCTTTTAATTTCATTACAAGTGAATTTAGCTGCTTAAAGAGTCATCTCAGTCACATATTTTTAGCTTATAAAAGTAACCTATTCAACTATTAGGTAGGCATTTGTAGTCATAGTACATAATATTCTAGCTGATTGCCAGAGACAGTTGCTTAAGTACAAAGAACAATTGCAGTTCAATCATTACGTAATGTCATTAATCTCATTGAATAGAACCAATTCAAGATATCTCTGCTAGTTTTATTTCTCAAACATCCAGCTTAAAATTAGTTTGTGAACGCATCTGAAGTTTTCTTTCGTTGTCTTGTATTAGCAATTCAATTGCAGGAATTGGCCAATCAGAAATCGAACATGAGGCTCCGATCATTAAAATACTTTACTGATCTTCAAGTGGACAAAATCTGAAAGCCGCATTTTGCAAGATGTCCTTAGTATTACCATTAGATTAGTCATATTGGCTCTATCAAACAACAAATGGTTTTATTAAGAGCAAAAACATGCTGATGGTTTTGTATGAATGAATGAAATTTCACAGTTTATTGGGGATTTTAAGTAAAAGATGTCAAAGCTTTGCTAAAAGATGCTTTGCATCAAAAAAATGATGGTATCGATTGAAAAAGATCAAACTTGAATAAAATGTGATCATTTTACATAATAGGGTGATCCAAAAGTATCAAATTTGCATTCTACTTGCTCTCACCCCTTATTTTGCTTCCTGGTTCTGAACATGTTCATCACGCGAGATATTAGTGAAATATATTGTGTTCTAGGGGTGACGCTATTGGGAAACATAAGCACGCAGCAACTAAATAATTTTCCATAGTTACAGGTGTAGCATTCCTTTCATTAATTATTTATAATTGTATTACTTGTTTTTCTCTCTCATCGTCGCTTGGGAAATGACCTACATTTACTACTGTTTACTACTCTGCTGTTTCAAATATTTTACATTTACCCAGATTTATTGTTAGAGTAATTTTTACGTGGATCATTTTTCCTGCTTACTTACTAAGACTGATATAAAGATATAAAGAAAGCGTTCGACACAGTACATCATAGGATTCTACTCAGGAAGATTTACTTATTTGGAGTAAAAAATAAGGAATTTTGCTGGTTTTGGTCTTACATTTCGCACAGAAAGCAATGTTGTAGGGTAGATGGGCAGATTTCTACTTTTGAAGACATAACATGTGGGGTACTCCAAGGCTCGTGCTAAGGGCCACTTCTCTTTTTAGAAAACATCAATGACCAACACCTATCTGTACATTATTCTGAGGTAAATATGTATGCTGATGATACCAGCATTTCATTTTCGTCGGACTCGATCCCTGACATTAACACGAATGTAAATTCTGACCTTCACTGTTTAAAAACCTGGTTGGAATCAAACAATCCATCTCTCAATGTCACCAAAACACAAACTATTCTTATAGGAGGTAGGACAAAGTTGAAAGATATCGATAATTGAATATATATGGAGATTTGAAGGGATGTACAGAAGCTCTCATTTGCAGTGCCCAGAAACAAGCTTTGCGAACCAATTACATAAAGTTTCATATTGATAAGAATGCTGAGTCTCCGTTGTGCAGAATGTGTGGAGAAAGAGGTGAGACTATTAGCCATCTGGTAAGTGAATGTGGAAAATTAGCACAAAAGGAGTACAAAAAAAGGCATGATAATGTAGCAAGATATGTTCATTGGCAGCTTTGCAAAGAGGGAGGTTTTGAACGAGCAGATAAATGGTATGAGCAGAAGCCGGAAGCAGTTATTGAAAATGAGAACTTCAAGCTTTTATGGGATTTCACCACTCAGTGTGACAGAGTGATTGAAGCAAGGAGATCAGACCTTGTTTTGGTTGATAAGAGAAGCAAAGAAGTGAAAATAATTGACATTGCCATACCAGGAGATTCAAGAGTGAAAGAAAAAGAACTTGACAAGATTGAAAAGTATCAGATGTTGAGAGAAGAAATAAGGTGTATATGGCAAGTGAAGAAAGTCACAGTGATACCTGTTGTGGTTGGAACATTGGGAGTCATTTCGGACATGTTTGAGAGATATATTAAGAAGTTGGATGTGAAGATCGCAATGGAAATAATTCAGAAAGCAGCACTACTCGGAACAGCAATGTTATTGCGAAAGGTTTTGTCTCTTCAGAGATAAAGGAGCCGGAGCTTTGAGACCCTTAGTGACTTGTTGTTGCTCGCTCTCAAGGACTGATTCGACAAAGATCTTACCAGACAACCAAGTCTGAGATTCAAATGATTGACACATAATAATAACAATTATACATATAGATAGCCGAAAACACCTGGAACAGCTAAAATCCATATTTTTATCTCATTGCACCAGATAGTGTCTAACTCAAACAAGGTTGAAAAAATCAAGGTAGAGGGGGAATAAGTTGATAGAGCTTTTTTGTTCGGTTATATTGAGGATAACTGAGTGATTATTTGATGACAAAAGCATGTAAATACAAGACCAATACAAGGATTATGGCGAGTTGTTTTTCTGTTTTAATATCCCTCCCCTAAGGAAAGCCTGGAATTTTCTTGCATATGCAGAACGTATAGAAGGAGGACTATCATATGGTATATGATTTCTTTATATTTAGAGAGTATCAAATTCTTCATATCTACCTGGATCAAGTTAGTAAGGAATGCTTTTGAGGATATGGCTATTTTAAAAATCACATAAATGAAGCAGTTGAAATTAATGGCTATCCAGTGATATGCAAATGGGAGGGTATGATGCCCCCAAAATGTAAGGAAATTATCTAGGCACATCTCTGTGGCAATGTACAACAAAACTGTATGAGATTCAGAGAAAGGATATCCTAACTTTAGGATACAAGTTCAAGACATCATGCTAGGAAACCACTTCACAAAGTCAAAGTGGCTGTCCATACTTTTTGCTTCTCATTAGCCATAGCAATCAATTGTCTTGGGTGCTGAAGTAGCAGTGTAGGGAAAGTAAGCCAATAACTGAACATATCATGATATTCAACAATTTATCCAGTGTATTCAATTAAAATAGCAAATTTTGGAAAGCCATGAATGCACTTTTGACATCATAGAATCTTTCAAACAAAAGATTTGTTAATAACTATACATAATATATAAAAAAAAATCATGCTAATAATTATATAGAATATATATATATATATATATATATATATATATATATATATATATAAGTTATAAATACTGTTGGAAAGAAAATTATTGATCGTCTCAGAAAAGCATTTACTATTGGCTTGGTGCATCAGAGCAGCCCATTTTTACTATCACAGAAAGG
Source organism: Cassiopea xamachana (assembly GCA_900291935.2). Taxonomy (NCBI): domain Eukaryota; kingdom Metazoa; phylum Cnidaria; class Scyphozoa; order Rhizostomeae; family Cassiopeidae; genus Cassiopea; species Cassiopea xamachana. Next base: position 102,615 of record OLMO02000003.1, on the reverse strand, counting down.
TTATTGTCCAAAAGTAGGCTGCTTTTGAGTATGCTTTTACATACATATTTCTTGAAGGCCTCTGGAAATGGCTTACAGCAAGATAATAGTTAGAATACTACTCCAAATCCTTGGCAGCTTAAGTGGAATTTTAGAGCATTGTCCAAGAATAAGAACATAGAGGTATTAAAACAATGCAAATAAACGCAAAAGTTTCTCCAAAACAGCATGAAAAACTCTTAGTCTCTCTCCAAAGCCATAATGTATTATAATATCTGTGAAATAAGCAGCGGAAACATGATTTATTTCCTGTTTGCGTCTAGTGTACACTAACTTTCTGCCTTACTAGGGTGCCATTATGGATTTCCATGGCAGGCCACTTTTTGTATATAATAGGATTAACCAGTCAGCGCTCTAGTTCTATTAACTCTATGGTGGCACCACACTTACACAAAGTGTTGCTCAGAAAATTCTAGTTGAAAAGGCCTGATCTAGACATTCAAATATATCTTGCTGTAGTCCATGACACGGTTTTACTTCTGTTCAATGAACAATTAACATTGAGGCAGCCAAAAGATGGCTAAAAGGAGCCTTTAAATAATCGTCTTGGGAGGAGAACCAACTGCCACGGGATGTTTTGCATGACCAGGTACATTTCACTAGGCCCACTGGATGGCCAAACTTTTGTACCTACTGAAGTTCCGGATGCTTCAGAATCAATTTCAGTAGACAAGAAAGAGGAAAAAGACATCTAAATCTTTACTGTTCAGATATACATTTCTGCCTGGATGAATGCAAGTGTTGCCGCGATGACTCTCAGTTAGGATCCCTTCTTTTGGAAGCGGTTGAATTCCTTTGCTGGTTACGCCAAAACCACTTTAAATGCTGCTGGTTCAACGTTTAAGCAACATCTTTGACACTTGGCGGCTCTAGCTCTTATTGATGACAACGTCACTATAAGAATAACATAAGCAATTTCTAGGACAATGGAAAAGCTTCCTTTCGGTCATCTTTAGTAGAGGGTCCCTCTGCTAATTCTACTTTGGTCAAGCTTCCGGTCTGTAGGCTTTTCTTTATGTACCACAGGCTTGACCAGTTTACACCCAGTGCTACAAAGAGTTTCAAGTTTCTTGACACAAAGTCTGAATACTTGGGACAATGTTGGTTCCTCTCTCTGTTCCTGACATTATTAGAGGCCTAGCAGTTGTCAATGATAGCAGTTGTTTCAACTCAAGACTGATTGAATGAATGAAGTTAACTGTATGCCTAATTCTGTAGGGTTTTTGGCAATTTTGTGCACTTGAAAGCAACAATAGTATCTGAATCGTAATATAGCCATTATAATCATTACGAATCTTCATACTCATAAACTTCACTGAGCTTGTTCTACTAGCAGAAGTGAAGCTAGAGGTCTGGCTTTTTAACACACAATTTCCATTTTGAGCCAACACAAAAATCTGTTCGGTAGGTTTGTGGACCACCCTAATATACAAAAATATATAAATAAAAATGTATATATATATATATATATATATATATATATATATATATACACACACACACACACACACACACACACACACACACACACACACACACACACACACACACACACACACACATCTATATAGAATGATTAAAAAATAAACTCTGTCTTATTTGTATACGTTTCGAAATATATCTTCAGCACTGAAGAAGAAGATATATTTTGTACTGAAGAGCTACTGAAGTACTGAGTACTGAAGAAGATATATTTCGAAACGTAAACACAGAAGGCAGAGTTGATTTTTCAATCATTCTATATATCTATTTTATAAGCTACGCAAATTCGGCTCTGATTTAGTTATAT
>OLMO02000003.1:63705-89242 GCA_900291935.2 Cassiopea xamachana | reverse complement strand
CTCCTTTCTTCTTCTACACCTCTGCTGTGTCCCCTCAATTCACGATTAGAAGGCTGTGCTCCTCTCCTTTCTTCTTCTACACCACTGCTGTGTCCCCTCAATTCACAACTAGAAGGCTGTGCTCCTCTCCTTTCTTCTTCTACACCACTGCTGTGTCCCCTCAATTCACGACTAGAAGGCTGTGCTCCTCTCCTTTCTTCTTCTACACCACTGCCTGGCCCCTTGTGAGAGCAGAAGAAAATCTAGCAGATATTGTAAGAGCAAACCGGGTGATAGAAAAGTGGCGGGATGATCCAGATTGGGCACCTTCACATAAAGTGTGGCCTCATGAACTGTACACAGGACCAAGTTTAGAAAGTAAAGCAAAAGCCTCAAAGAAGTACTACCAGTGGCGATAGAAAAGGCAGGCAGCTTTATGGATGAAATATTGCAGTGGATACTGGAAGGTCATGAAAATTATTGCAGTGATCTAAATCTTGAATATTACTTGCTTTGTGCGGCCTCCCAGACCTGCGTTGTTGAGAGAACTTTGCCCCATCTGTCTCCCTCTAAACAGCTGTCTTCTTGTTCATTCTTGTTTGAGTGCTACATGCCATGTGGCTTGGCCAAACTCTGAAATGGCACTCTGTTTCAAGTGTCTTGCTCAATCAACAGTAGATCACCTATGATTATATCGTCTACATGAAGGCTCCATTTTATTTCAACCACTTCCGCTAGACAGTAAAGATGCTCTTCAATCGCTGTTGCCAACAGGAAAGGTGACGGCACCAGCCCTAACATTGCCTACTTAAACCTCAGAATTTCAATTTTGCTTTGATCTTTATCCTCTATCCTGTGAATAGCGAAACAGCAATGTCTTCTTATTCCATCTTAAGTTGTAAGAAAACTTGCTTCAAGTCTCCACAAAGTGGTTCTGCTTTCAGCAAATTACTCAATAGCACATTCCATAGCAAGGGTGGTTAAGCCTCCAAGCAATCAATTAGTGTTGGACTTTCTCAGTACCTTATGCCAAAGCATCGAATATATTTCTGTGTTTTCTGTAGCTTTTCAAACAACTGGCTTATTGGGAATGTAGAATTCCTTCTTAGGCTCTCTTATAGACTACTCTAAAACCCCTTGCTTCAACTGGTCTTAAGTGATGCCATTATATTCTTCCAAGAATGCTGGCTCATGCTGCAGCTTTCTCACTAAACCAGATAATCCTACAATGCTACCATATGTTTTTTTGTAGGACATTATAAGTACCATTCTGCAGCAGCCCAGTTGCATACCATCAATCAGGACTACAAATAAGCTGTTCTTTGAATTCTTCATAGGCAGGTTTCTGGCAATCTTCTGGATTATCACTAAGTCGAAGAGTATGTAAAATATGCAGATGCTTATAGTCTGCTGATAAAGTTCTTAACAAGTATATCAGGGACCACCAGCCTTTAAAGCCCCAGCTACCACCCAACCTGACTTCAGTGCTTGTGAAAAGTGCATATAATTCAGAAGTAATTTGCAACTTTCTCATTTCTCACAACAGTCCCCAAATTGAGTATTACTATCTAATATAGGGCCCTATACGGCCAGCATATGGCCCCGGCAAGGGTAATGTATAGTGATTTTGGCTCTGAAGCCCAAGAAGGTTGGTGACAACTAATTTGCTCTCATAACCTGAGGACATGATGGTCAATCCATAATTTGTGAACTCAGCAATAAGATCTCTAGATTTTCCAATCCACGGTGTTTGCTCTGCTTTGATCTTTGAGTATTCACTAGTATCAAGAACCGAATGTATAGGAAGACTCGAATTCTTGTCCTTGCCGTCTGTAACGATTAGGCTCTTCGTGGTGGCTGGTGATGTATCAAAGCCTCAAGCCTAGGCCTAAAGTAGAACAGCAATACACAGCTATGTGATGCTTTATCTCTTGATGTAAACCGAAGACACGGGGGGGGGGGTGTGTGGTAAATAGGCCTAGTTTTGGACTGGTACATGCCATATTGGATCACACTTGGACCCATAATATCATGTTTCTGCAAATAGGATGAAAACTATACCCACAACTACGCAAGGCAAAAAAACATTTTCCAAGAGAAGAAGCAGCCTTGGTTAGTCACATGAGTGCTCCTTTCTAACTAGACATTTTTGCTACTAACGCCAAGCTTCCCTCTTAACAATTTTGCAATATTTCCCGAAATAGTACTCATAAGTTTGCATGCTTCTTTAAATAATACCCACAATTCTACACATATCTCAAAAACTGATAACAATACTTCAACACTTCGCAAGAAAAGTCACCCCCAAATAATGGCACATAAACGCAATCCAAACCTACTAAGTTAATCCCCAACCCCGTGAGTTCAACGGTTTGATAAAGCAGCTGTCTGTAGAAACTTGCTTAAACTACGTGGATTGAAGAAGCTTCCATTGACTAATAACTTACAGTACATACTTTTTTATCACTATAGTGGCAAAAAGAAGCAAATATGATGGCCAGTATTGCTGCAGTCCTCTATGCGACCGCTACATGGCACACATGGGAGTTGCTCCAAAACATGTAGCATGTTGACATAAACTGCTATAGCCTAAGTATAGTTGCGTTAGCTATATTATAAGAAGATATTTATTCTGTTCTAAAGGAGTTATCTAAGCACAAAATTATTTAATGTCTTACTGCAAATAATTGAATGAATACAGCATGCGATAAATTAATAAATTTCAAATTACTTGGAAAATAAAAATGCTCTGTTCTTGAAAGATATACTATAATAATCATCCGTTTATGACGTATCGATGTATCATCAGAATCTCTGGTAGAGTTTGACAACGAAAATAACTCGGTTGAGAGCGCTTTTGATAATTCAATAAAACAATTTCCTAAACTACGATATTTACTCGTAACTCACACTCGGAAATATCTATTTCATCAGAGTTTGGTCCAACACTATCCAATTTCATTCACTAAACGCCTAATTCGCAAATTCTGACACAAATTGCATGCAATAACTCACAAGTATGCCAATACCCCTCTAAGGCCCTCTTACCACTGACCCAGATATTGTGAATACCAAGAAAAATTTATCCAATTTGGCCACTCAAACGATGCAATACGGAGATTGTGGAATAGGCTGCCTAGAGTGCAATTTTGTAACTATGGAGGAATTTAAATGCGCAGCCTGTTAGTGGAATCACTCTCACCTTAATAGTTTAGAATACATTGCAACATCAACAACAATTGTTACTTAGCTTTACGCCCAATACTTGACGTGTAATGATGAGGACTAGAAGAATAGTCCCGGAAGAATTTTTTGCCGTTTGAATTGTACTCTTACAATGTCCAAGTTGGGATGTCAGCAATGTTTATGTACTTTGATGGCATGCATACCCATTCAATGTAATTTAGCACTGCTTGTGTACATTGTGCTCGCTTGCAATGTTGAGAAGCAGCTTGACCTTGTCATCAATCTAAACAAAGGAAGCTTCATCGCCAGTTCTCGCCCTTCCTCCTGACATTATGCCGATTTCAAGTATTGGCAGCAATGACACGTAATTTTTGAGCGTAGTATAGGCTGATTCGGTCATGGGCTCATGTCCAAGGATCGCGGAAGCACCCTCATTCACATTTGATTGATGCAATTTGTCTCATTTTAATGTGAAATATCTGGATATATTCTGCATAACTGAGTCAGTGTAAACGGGCAATAAAGGATATATTGGTGACAGCGTTTCCACAGGTTGGTTTCCAGTGGCACTGTGGCAATTGGGTACAGATAGACCTTGCGTTTCCACTAGACTGGTTCTACTTGGAGCTGATGCATGAGAACTCAGCCAGAGACAACTACCTAGCAGGTATGCACGAAAACAATAGAAGAGCAGATAAAGTAGGCCAATCACTTTTCTTCGAATTTGTTTTAGTTCACTTTATGACTCCGTATACACTGGAGCCAAATCCCTTGCGCTTAAACTAGAACCCTTGGAACCGTTCCATGTTCGTATAAACGGAACGGTTCATTTGGAACCGCTCCGTTTATACCGTTTCACGCTTATCCAAGAGGCAGGTTTCACATGGAACCGTTCCATTTTCTCTAGAATAAACAGGGTCTATATCTGGACCCGATTGGAGTTGCTCCACCAGTTTACATGAGTACGGTTCCAAATGGGAACTAATTCGAAAGCAGACCCAGTTGGAATCAATTAGCAGTTCCAAATGGGACCATTCTAAGTAGTCCCCATGGAAACGCGAGACCTATTCGTACCCAAAATTATATGGTTCCAAGTGGAACAGACCCCATGCAACCACAGCCAATACCCGTAGTAACAGAATTCTGGGTCAGTGGAAATGGGGCCTAATGATAAGTTTATTTAAAAAATTGCCACACATTCTATCTAGAAATAAAAACAACACAACAATGCCTATGTGGGTCATTTCCAACAATGGCAAAATGTGCTAGTTGACAAGATGACAAAAATGACAAAGTATCCTTGTTTTACTAGAATAAAAAATGATGATTTCATCAATCTATCGCAGCAATTATATTCAAAACTGATATGCTGAATGAATTCGCCTTAACTGTTGCTTCCCATTTCTTCAGCAAGGATCTCTTTGTATTGCAATTTCCATTGACATACATCAACATTGTACATCTTAAATTAGAAAAAGAATATGCTGCAATGACAAGTATCAAAATGACGCATCAATCCAAGTCCTGAAGGAAATGGCGCATCAGGGCATGTTCATGCGCTCTCAACATTTCACAAAATATCGCTAAACATTTTGTTTAGCAAAATGTTGAGAGCGTTTAAGCACCTATCTCTCAACATTGCTGAACTTCGCTAAACATTTCGTTCGAAAGTTTAACAATGTCTTGTAAATGTTGAGAGCGTTTGAACAGGCCCTAAGCATCAACTTGCACGTGTGCCAGCTTCTGAGAGAGTGATTGCTCTGAATTATTTGGAGCTGCACGTGCGATTCAAGATCAATGTACCGGAAATACAAGCATGACGAAAAATAGCATCCTCAAGAGAGTCATGTAAGTATACAGCAATAGTCACTAGTGCTACAGCTGCTGCAACGATGTATGCATTGAACACATATTGTTGTATGTTGGATAATGATGTTGGCACAGGAGTTCTTTTGGTCATGCCGGGGAATGCGTTCAATCATGCTGTATGTGTGATCATGCTCGGCTATTACATACTTTCGGTCATAACGTACTCGTTTTTTGGTCCCTCAGGACAAATTCCCCTGGATATAACGTACGTTTTGGGATATTTCGGCATTTTCTCTTATCAGATATGTTATGCGAATTTGTGGTACCTTAGCTATTTCTTAAGGTGAGGAATCCAAAAATAATATCAAAATCACTGCAATATAAGTGGAAAATATTCACATTTTGACTCAAAGTTGGATGCATGAATTTTTCAATGTTTCATCACCAACAGAGAAAAAAACCAATAAGGTAACTGTGATGCAAGAAACAGGATATTTAAGTATTTTGAGGCATGAAATAGATGTTATTTCTATTTTCTTTCAGCAAAAACAGCTTTTGCGAGTTATTATTTGAAAATAAAGCTGCCCATGTTTCTTAACTGTTTCTTAATTTTTGCCTAATTTCAGCCTCATCCCAAAACTTCAAGTCCTCCTGTTCCCATGATCGCTACCTCAGATTTTTAACGAAATGGCTCATATCAGAGGCTTCATGAAATGCAAATCGCTTCAAGAGTATATTTCTGGCCGAAATACTGAAGAAAAATATGACATTAACTAACATCATGTAAGCCATATGACATTACTTAATGTCAATTAAAATACGTTTTTCGTTAAATTACGCAAATTGGTGTCTCCAAATTTACAATTTTTGGAAAAAATTACGTTAATTAATGACCCGTTCATTTAAGCCTCGGTATTCAACGTACTCCATAAATTTAATGTAATAAGGTAATTGTACCATTGCTCATAAAAAGCTCTCATATATAAGATAAGGATGAAATACCTCGGAGATGAATTCTAGTATCCTACGTTTGGAAGTTTCAGTTTGCGACCGTAATCCTAACTTGTACTGATGTGTTGAAGCATCACCTTGAACAATCCTTTCCCTCACAATGTAACTGAAACAAATTATAATCAGTAAAGCTAGTGCTTCTTCTATATTGGAAATGAAGTTGATTTTACTTCTGACGACAAAACTATCCAGTGATGACAATGTAAGAGATTTTTTGAATGCTTCATAAATAGCAAAAAATCGCTTGATCATAGGTATTACACAACGTAACATAGATAAAACAAGGTCTACAAATAGTTGTAGAAACTTAATTAAGACCAGAATAGTAAGCAGCTCATAGCATCTCAATTGCCAAGGGACAGCACTATGCATCAACATAGGTGCTTAATATCAAAACAACAACGTTATTCTTAAAGTTATTTTTCAAGTACAAGGCAAATCCAATGAAATACCCTTGCTTTATAAAGTTTTGCAAGTGTTTACTGACGTCACCAAGTTGCGAATGACTTGAACTAAAATTAGACAGTAGAACGGAAATACATCAAACGGGAGAAATAGTTTCACAATAAAGCAAACAGTATTGAAAATCTATCCCACAACGTACTAAGGTCTCAGAAATAACCCAACTCTTAAAATAAGACCAAGGGCTGTGGAACAAACAATAAATTGCCTACTCTTTATGTGATTTATTGGCTATTATTGAAGAGAGGAAAAACTTAATATGCTATTGGCAAAAACAATGCAAAACAAACAAGGCTTTTATTTATCACTAGCTTAGTGATCACTTCCTTAGCTTTTTTTAGTTATAGCAGGTCCGTGGGCTTTTGCGTGTTGCTTCACTCTCTTTGGAAGCTCAGTTACTGTCTCATTACTCTCTTCTGTAATCCCATTGAAGTTAAATTCTTCTTTACATTTACTGGCATAACTTCCAATCGAGTATGATTTCATATTCAATTTGAGGGTTTTTAGATTTCTCTAGATAAGGGAGTGGTCATTATTTATATCTGGGGAGGGGGCAGAAGATAAAATGGTGGGGTAACTTTAAAAAAATGAGCTGCATTAGGCGGGGGTAGCTAAAAATCCTTGAGCATTGAAGTGGGGTAGAAAAATAAACTATGTTTAAGCATGAATACAAGTCTTTAATATGAAACTCAGATTAAAGGTGAACATTACAATATCATTGCTAAAAGAGATATACACATGATAATTATAAGTCAATGTCTCAGGGGAGTAAGTTACTAGGTTTGGGGTATGGAAACATTCCATGGTTTAGGGGTACCTCTATGGGTATCACAGTTTATGGAATTATTGTTAACATGTAAGGAAACATGCAGCAGTATGAATACAATTTTGGAAAAATATTGCTAAGTTATGAGGAGGGAGACTTGGCACTAACAATATGAATACCCAAATAGAAATAAATTCAGTACACTAACCACGGCTACCCTTTCCAACAAGTGGGTAGATTTTAATTTCACATCCCCATTCTCTGAACCAAAAATACAACTTTGATTCCCTGATGTCTGTTCCAAGCTGAGATAATTGCGTATGCTTTTCACCACAAACACAATTCAAGTTACTAGGCCCTTCTCTTAGTACATGAAGGTTTGAAATAATAGGGGGATTAACATTAGCAAAAAAGCAACTAAGCGGTAACAAAATGGAACTGAAAAAATCACTAGCAAGTTCTGGCCTTCGTTCCTCCCCTGTTTGTGTATTGAATCTCCAGTGGGTTGGCTACATACTGTATTCTTCATTTGCTTCTCGTGCTCAGCATCTCCTTGAACCTGATCCTTCTATTGAAGTAATGATATTTCCTCATTATTTCAATGTAAAAGTGTGATAACACTTCACTGAGCGTAGAGTGGCCTCCATCTGTAAGCTAAAGTAGATGTAATTCTGACTGATTCTGGCCTACTAACACGCGAATTCCAGCGGGAAGCGAGGCTTCCAAGTCCCAAAAACCGAAGACTTCCCTTGCAAGTGTTCTCAGTGAGACCCACATCTATCCAAGGATCAGTTAGGATAGATATTGAATTCTTATTTTTCTTTCGTTATGCAAGTGATGATCTGTATCGTTGTTCGTATAGTTGTTTATTGAACTTAGGCATTGCAGATAGCTTGTTCCTAATGAAGTGGAAGCACAAGCTTCAACCCTATCATAATTCTATTCCTAGATTTAATTTGAACGTAGTTTAATTGATATTGCCATACTGGCAATACTTTCCTGCAATATGTTTTGCTCCAAAAGCCTGACTTGGGAAATGTTCTCCATTTTCTAAAATTGATATTTGTAAAACTAATAAACTGACACTCTTATCTAAAATAATTATAACTTGAATATTATCATGAATTGAAGAATTCCCAGAGCTTTGTAGAAGCTTTCGGGATACTTTTCATGCTCATGTGCAGAAGTTTCATACTTTTCATAGTTTTTGGTGTGAAGATGACCATGGCACACAGCTGCTTCTACATCTTTGAGTTGGAAGGCAAATTATGGGACCTCTTTGCTACAAATTAACCTGAATAGCACTCTGGAATATCAATGTGATTAGTAGAGATAGGAAATCTGGCATTCGATATCAATTTAGTGATATCATCTATAGGACCAAAGGTTTCCCAGCAACTAACGCAATGTGCAATGCCAATCTAGAGCTTGAGATGAGGCCTTAACTTTCAAACACCCGGAGTCAGACCTGGAGGGTCTTAATGATAAAGTTTTAGAAAGTATGAGTATAACTAGTGTGCAAATTGACTGGGCTGCAATTTGAAGGGCTGAAATTGAATGAGAATTTTTTTGGAACACTTCATGCAATTATAGAGCCAGTGGCAAAGCTGATGGTAATTTTAGGTCCCACAGGAGAAGAGCCATAAGTAACAATTTGCATTAAGGGAATCAGAGCACATGAGAGGCTATAATACTTTGATTTGATACCTGCCAGGCTTAAGGACAACATGGTAACAGAAATGATGTCTTTTTACATGACAATGTAGTTATACCACTACCTTGGATTGCATACAATCCAATGCAAAATATTGTACTGGATTGCTATTTTGAGAATGGGGTGAGTGGCCAAGCGACCCAGCCAGCTCCATTAGCTTTACTAATGCATGGCTGTGTACGGTCTAGGTATAACAGCCTACTCAAAATACATTAAACAATAAACAACAAAACGAATGGGTTCCTTGCATGCATTTGGAAATGTGTTATTGAAAGAACAAAATATGTGCAGCATTGAGACTTTACAACAAAAGCGATAAAAGTTGCACGACAGTATTATTGGGTATTGAAAAGCGTTGCTTGCATTGCAGAATTATAGGCATGGTTTTTCATTTCTGCAGAATTGTGAGTCATACTCTGTCAAAAAGGTCAGCAATCATAGGTTACATTTTTTCAAACATGGGTGGAAGTATGAGTCCTAATTTTGAATCAGAGTGGTATGTCTCCTTTTAACCCTAGGCTTACTAACCCCATCCCAAGATTATTGTAGGCAATTGGAGCCTGTACACTTTGCAGTTACTTCATGAAGATATCAAGGCATTATTCTATATTATGTTTCTATTCTAAAACCCTTCACTTTATGCCAGCTGGAAGTCTGTAGAATTATGTGCCTACAGCTGAAGTACATAAGTTGTACCTTTTGAAGAGAACTGGGTGGGGCAAACTTTTCCAACTTTTCATTGGTCGGGTAAAGAAAATTCGACCTAAGCAAATGGTAGGGTAAATTGTTTTTGACAGTGCATAATATTTTCTCTTCGGACCCCACCCCGCCCATAAATAATGACCACTCCCTATGGTGCTAGCACAATTGTTGTTCACTTACAAGTTTTTCCACTTTGAATCAAGCCTATACAACCAATGATCTTTGTAAATACATTCGATCTACATCTGACGTTGGATAGAGCTGGTTTCCATATAATCGTAAGCATGTTTCCCTATAATCGGAAGGTACCTGCGATGCATCGGCGATGGTTCGCAGGCAGACATCTTTTAATGGGAACACTCTTGTTCCGACGTCTTCGATGCATCGGAGACATCGTAAGAGCATGGGGAAAGTTAAGCCTGGCATCGCCGATGGCTAAAGTATATGGAAACACTCATTTGCCATGCATCGGCGATTACCTATTGTCTTTGTATTCCAGATGACATGAATCATCCAATATCAGGCAACTCATTTTCATTTTAAAATTCTTTACATGAGCTACAATACGAACAGAAACAATACGTTCTACGTAATGTCTACACACACTTCCTAAAATATATTTCCTTGGTTACAAGCCACTTGGTTACCGACTTCCTTCTACACGTCTTTCATAAGAAAAAAGTTAACAAGAAAATGATGCTCATATGGTCAAAATCTTAAGAAAGCCTTGAGAAAATCACGAGGCTCAATTTCCAAAATTTAGCGTATTTATTGGCCAAAAATGAATGTTTCCTCAATATTGCATTCAAAATGTTAAAGATGGAATTCAAATTCAAGTGTGCAATGTTAGTTACAAATGTTTAACCCATTTTAGTTAAGACAAATTTAAGAGAATCTCAGGGTTAATTTCGGGAAAAGTTAAGAAATTGAGGCTCAGGCAAAATGGTGGTTTTCTTATAAAAAGAAAACGTGTATATGGAAACACTCATCTGCGATGGATCGCCGATGCATCACCGAAGCATCGCAGGCAGCTTACAGTTATATGGAAACCAGCCCTTAGCAAGTAGTTTCCTCGTTTCTCTCTCTAGATTCTTGATATCATGAGTTGTCTTATTGACAACATACTTATGATCACTACAACAATATAAAACAAGTTTTAAAAGTCGTTCAAAAGCAACACGAAGGTCGCCTTGAACACGAATTGACACCCCAGGGCTTCATTATTTCATCAATTATCAAATTTGCATCTCCGCAAGTAACTAGCCTTTGGTCCACTGTTCAACAAAATATGCCCAAGAACGTTTTTAATTTCTCCTTTAAATACTTAACCAACACTTTAGCAACAGGCAAGAACCTCCTTAAATGGTTTATTGGACAGTCATCTGCATGCTCCTTTTGTCTTCAGTCAGAAACACTACAACACATCGTTTCCAGCTGTAAGTCGTACCTCGATCAGGGTAGATATACTTGGAGGCATGATTCGGTCCTTAACTTTATAGCCAACACACTATCAGCGCTTCCAAGTTGCTCCATATACGCTGATCTTCCTGCCTTTCTGTCCCCTTCTCTGGTTACAGGTGACTCTCTTCGGCCTGACCTTCTGTTAATCACTAAATACAAAACTCTGTACATCCTTGAGATCATCAAAAAAATTTCATTAACTTATCCTTAGGTGTTCTTGGCACTGTAGGATCTTCCTCAGACTCTTTCAGTACACTACTTAAGGCAGTTGATTTTGACAGCAAAATGCAAAAAGCTATCCTGTCCAGGATCATGAACATCACCATAAGATGCCCATATTACATATTCTGTTGCCGCAATAAACCATGGACAAGTCCAAAATTGCACGGCACATGAATATTGACTTTCTCAGCAATTAACTAGACTTTTCTAATACGTTTGATTCTTTTTTGTTTTTGTACCACTGTGACAGCCAATTGTACATTGCCTCATATAGTGAGCTGTATAATTGTAATTAGTTGGTATATTGTTGAAATGAAAGTTTGAAAAAAATTGATTTTTATCTTTTGTAAACTCATCTGTTAGCTGTCCTAGAATCTTTTGTCCCTCTGCTGATTCATTCCTTGAAATGTGCAATGATTTAGATGTAGACCAAAATCATTTTAGTGTCATCATTAAGGTCTTTAACACTATCATCCGATCAAAATAATGCATTTTCTGCCGCAGAAACCATGGACCAATCTTGATTTTTATTCATTCTAGCTAGTAGTTTTGTTGCTGTTGCTTTTCTTCTTACTTGTTCTAATTCTTCTTACGTCATGCTTTTCTTCCTACTTGAAATTTGGGTAGCATTACCAAAGTTTTTCAGCAGTAATAAACTTGAGAAGCATTTGACAAATAAAATGACAGATTTTAACTTAATAGACATGTTTCTACTAATTCCTAAATTATCTTCAGTTTCAGATTAGTGATATTCCATGTATGTATAACCATATACAAAAGGCTAATTACTCCCTATGGGGTCTTAAAACAAAATGTATTCCAGTGAAATATCATGAAATAAAAGTCCGTTGATGAAAACATGTAATAGAGTAGCGATGGAGAATGTCATGAGACATGACGTAATAAAACAGCATTAAGATACGAAGCAACGAACTAATATAAGAAATTCCATGGGAAAGGATAAATGTATAAAGATTTATAAATACTTCAACTCACTATTGGATTTGAAACAAATGCAAAAGACAACAGTTATCGAAATGCTTCTAACTACAGTCCTCTTCATCATGAGTTGAGAGCGAAACATAAGCAAATTATGTTCAAACCTATCTACTATGAAACTTGGTACGTAAGGCTCTTCCCCTGAATCTTCTTAAAATATCTCCTGCATAGCCAATCTTTATAGTGACCAATTTTATCGAGAATCATCAACATCACAATCAGTTGCTCATGCCACATATTTTGTCGCGGCAATAAATCTCGGACAGATCCAAAATTACTAGCTTTATGAAAATAGTATATTTTGTTTTAGCATTTGTTATTATTTTCATTATCTTTTTTTGGCTTTTAGTTGACATGTTAGTTAAATTTTTAATTGCTTACTGTTGCACGTATAGGGAAGTCTGGCAACCAATAATACATTGTATAAATTAGTGAGGCAAATAATTGCAATTAAATACTGCTGTATAGCAAATTCGGGACCTAAGGGAATTGGTAAGACTAAGAGAACGTTCAATTTATGAGGGGAAAACTTGAGCCAAGTATTTTGACTTGGTTTTTGAAACGAAAAATTAAAAAGTTCCGTACACATTCCTTAGCAACTTCTAGAATAGATATCTACTAGTGTATTTCTTTCCACGATTAACGATTTTAGATGAAAACCGATATTGAATTCAAATCAATCGTGGAAACTTCTGTATTAAGTATGTTTGTCTTGTGGAACTCAAATTGTTATAGACGCTCCTGAGCATATAAAGGTCCCTATTGTGTGCCCATCACTAGTATTAAAAAGTATAGGCTAATACTATCCACGACTTCTTCTGAGAGAATAAAGCTACTAAAGTATGCCTAACATAATTCGACCAATATCCTCAGCTATTCTTGCTTGTCCCCTATTCTCCATTATCTTTGACCATACCGAGGAAACCACCAAACCAGGGCAGCATAGGGATTAAGCAACCTTTACTCAAAACCAGTACAATCTTCACTTCCCTCCAAGCCACTCCTGAGTTGAACAATGAATCAAAGGTTACGTAAAACAAAACAGAAAATCAATTAAAAGCTTTTATGGTATACGTACTCCTTGGGGACTCCCAACTGCTTCAATGCCCGCTTGAGCTGATCTGCAAATAAGAAATTTATAGAGCATAGAGCAGATTTTTTCAAAAAGTAGTAAAAGTGTCACTGTGTGGCACTTAGTCACACTGAGTGGTGCACAACGATTGTATCCAATGACGGATAAAGGAGGACAAAACAAGAACAAATGGGAGCAAGCCCTGAAATTGAAGGTGCATGATGGAGCATGAGCGCCTCAACATTCTCTAAGATACAGCCTGAATCTTCCTGAAAGCTTTGTGAAATAGTAACAAACACTCTTTTGTTGCAATTAAAAGCTTTTATGTATGTATTCACATTGGAGTTGAACTCCTTAGAACAAATTCTATGGCTTAGCACCATAAATCGTATTCTGAGCATGCTCAGGAGATCCTGTCGTGTAGTGTGAATCTTGTATACAATGTCATTGCATGTCATCTTAACCACATGACTCACGATACCACCTAATATCTCAAAACTGTATTTCATCTTGTCAAAGCAACATATTGATCAAACCAACCTGTTTATCAGTGATTGCAATAGAATTCATTAGTGATAACATCATAAAATCTATTGTTAGAATTTTCATGTTTTGACCATATGGAGTGAAAGAGCACTACAAAACAGGCATGTGTTGACAATTTTAGGCAAATATGATCAAAATGGGATGAAACACGACCATTCAACGACTCAAGACTTGCAATACAAACTGCTGTATTTTTCTCCTGGTTCTAAACGTTTGGAACCAGACCCAAAATACAGTGATTTGATAGGAACTATGCCAGCATTCAATTGCCTATATGTCGGTAATTATTTCAAATGCTACTGTTGATTCTTCTGTTTAGTTCAAATCCCTTTGCAATGTTGATTTATTCACATTTCTCAATTCCTTAAGAAGACCAAAATAGCCTAGGCCCTTGATCAAACACCTAATTGGATTGAAGAGCTTGATTGAGTAAGCATATGACGTTTACTCAATTCAGGTCCTGGTGGGGAAAACAAGTGAAAACCACTTTTATTTGCTAACCGAAGGGCTTTAAAACAACATACCATCACTCTCTATAACTATCGTGGAAGCATTCTTGCTTGCTAAAATTTCCAAACTGCACTTAGGATAATTCCATATAAAAGTAGGACAGCCATGATACCCACAACCTCAGCATTTAGCAAAGTTGTTGGATATGTTCAGATGCAAATCTGGTAACTTTTGCTCAAACTGAATCTCGCACAATGAAGGAAAAATCCCACGTATCTACACTGCACTCACGAAAGCATCCACATATTTTCAAATTTGGTTGCGAATGCATTGAGAAAGAAAATTGATCACGAATTTTAAAGATTATTTACATGAAAACCTGAGCATGAATTTTTGCTAAATTATTCTTGAAGCTTCTGCAGCCCTTCAATTTATTAATTCCTGAAAAAATTCTATCTTATCACTTTGTAAACAAACACTATGAAGGTTTTCGAAACGCTATAAGATGCCCAAAGTGTGGTGCTTTCGATATTTTAAAACTAAAAGTGCAAAAATTTCTAAAAGTTAGAAATACCAAGAACTCTTGTGATGTCAAGTGTCGAAAATTGAGTCAGTTGGCATTAACTTAACAAATGCTTCACATTCTAGCAGAAAAAAACAATGAACAAAGGGCACTAAAAATGAAATGCTATTTAGCATAAACGCCGATCTCCACTATACGATTTTTATGACGATCGTCTGCAAACTTCGTGACTACACATGCTCAGTAGGAACTAGAACCGTCAAGAAGATTATCAATCGCTCGACGAAAAGTTAAAACCAGTTTAACTTTTTGTTGATCGTTTGACGATCATGTTGAAGATCTCATTAACGATTCATATCTAACTACTTAGTAACCTTACATTACTTTATTGAGCTAGCAGTGATTGCTAGAGCAATACATGGCAGAACAACTATATAAGCAATTTCAGAAAATTGACATTTGAATCTCTCATACACACACCATAGTCAAATTATTTGAGACTACTCAAAGAAGCTAAAATCTTTTGTGCTAAATTGTAGGGAGTCATATCGTCCTTTTTAATATTTTTCATCTCTATAAAATTTTGCAACAACCTCCCCCATTTTACTAAAATGTGGGTGTCATCACTATCAGCAATATTTCTATTGTGATTTTTATCCCTCTCTTCATCATTCACCTCTCCATCATGCACTTCACAACCTTCATCAGGTGGAGCACTGTCAACCACTCAATTCAATTTCACTTACCACTATCTGTTGAGATCATCACCTCTTTATTTCCTTCAGGGTTGTTAAGATTTTCTAGGTAGGTCACTTTACTATCATCCCCCCCACTTAACGAAAATCTTGAAAAAATGACCAACGCTCCCCAGCTCTTTGACCCCCCTACAATTAAGCACAAAAGAGTAGGCTTGATGTCCTTGCAAGAACTTGAGAACTTTGCCCTGATGGCTTCTGTGATTCCTAAAATTGTGTAGAACTGTACATATGATGCAATCATGCTCGTCCAACAGACACTTCGCCAAGGGTCAAATAGCCAAATATTGGCAATAATGTGAATGTCAATAACTTCTGTTTTCCAATAGAGACCAAAAAGATCTTTTGCAAAGATATATCTTACTATGTCTAGTTTGTATGTAAAAAGTTTCAAATCTGTCTGAGTTGGGCACCACTGGCAATTACAGAAAAAGTTGAGTGTCATAGGTAAGTCACCAAATATTGCTATTTCAATGTAAATGTTAAATTTCAGCATGATAGCACAAAAAATACCACATTCCCTATGCATTTTCAGATCTATCATTTTAAGAAGTGATTAGAAGCCAAATTTTGGTAGAATTGATAATGCCATTCAGAAGTTATGACATATTTTACACAGCTGTAAAATTCAAAATGGCGGCCATCTTGAAAGCAGATTGAGACCAAATTTTAAATCGCAGTATCTTTGGAATGGATTGGAATACAGGCCTATAATTTTAAATGTGTTAGTTTCTAAACATATCCAACAACTGTGCCAAATTTGGCAAATTCTGAGGTGGTTGGTGTCAGAGTCCCTTCTTTTGTCTTAGTTTTATATGGAATCACCCCTTAACAAACTTACCTGAGAAAGCAAGGCCTAGGGCTTACAACAACGAGTAATCTGCAAAAATGCCTATATGTAACAGCATAGGTGGCAAATATTCATTGGCTAACAAAGGAATCACCATCGAAAGATTCCTTTGCTGGCCAACCAAGATTTGCCGCCTATGCTATATGTAACATGACATTCAACAACACAAATTTAACTTAAGCACAAGACTTCAAATGGGTACTACAAGAAAAATTTCAATTCTCACCTAATACATAACGCAAATCAAAGCAAAGTACATATGATTTAATAATGAACAATTCTCACTTAGCAAATAGTGGTAACTGTAAATCTCTTTTACTAGAAAAATCTGTCTCTGCTGCCTTCTGACAACAATAAATACTACATCTAAAGATACGATGTACAAGGAATTAGACTGGGAATCACTTTCTGAAAGAAAATGCCATCGTAATAATAAATATGCAGTTAAATCCAAAGAAAATAAATAAAGTGAAGGAAATTACCATCATTTAGAACACCTGATGACATGTAAACAAGGCTCAGTATGATCATCAATAAACCAAAATTCTTGCCATTTTCTTTTCTGAGAGCAACAAACATCAATAAACATTGTGCAAGCAACATCATTTATCACTATTAAATTAATCATTGCTTTAGTATCCTTGACAGCCTTAGATGTGCAGTCGTGACTTTCGCAAAAATAGTTACCAATTATTTCCACCATGTGCTTGTTAATCTAGTTTGTTATTACTTCTTGATGTATAGAAAAGATGTGCCTAAGATATTGCTCCACCTCAATCATGGAAAGCATGATGAAATAGATGATGAAATAGTGAATTAACGTTGCTGTATACGTCCGAAGGAAATTTCTCTAGAATGAGATATTCGTGGTTGCAAGGTCCTTTTTGGAATAAAAACTATATTTTCAATAGATATCACTTTGCATTCTTGATTGTTTTGTTGGCTACAGGAGAGATGCACGTGATCACACCTCCTATGGTTTAGTCCTGTAAGTCGTCTTGTAGTGTGGTGAAGTCATCATTTGTTGAGCTTAAAAGATATTCAATAATTAGTTCTACGACATTGTTCTTATGATTGTTGTAAATACTCCCTGATATTAATGAAAAAATAAGGAGCTCGTATCGGAAGTAGAAATGAAAAAAAATTTGTCACAGGAATATTGCATAATAAGGCAAAGTTTTCGATGACACTATTGATAGGGATAGTATCACAAAGGGGTTATAACTGATATCAAACTTCAAAGTTGCTAAAAGTAGACTATATCTATTACAAGTGATACTTGGTTCACAATAAAAGTTAAAGTTAAACCTACTACTAAAGCTATAAACTCAATTTGCATATAAGCCACATACCTTACGAGTTCATCTCCAATTTCAAGTGTGTTTGTGAGCAGATATACTTTTGCTTTACTACTGACTTCGCATTCAGTCACATTAATACCAAATACCTGAGACAAGTACATGTCAAGCTGTAGAGTTTCCACTATTGCTTTGCAATACAAGATATGGCTAGGTTGTGTATTGTAAGATGAGGAGGTAGCTTGAGGGGAGTCTAGATATAACAACGCATCTAGTGGTTGTTATTTCTCGTATCTGGCTTAAGTACTCTAAGGAAGCAAAATGTTCGCGCACAATATAGTCCCCTTCTGCTACATTTCAAAAGCAGCACACCTAAGAGAAATGGATGAAAATTATCCATTTGGTGATTATTATAATCCATTAGAACTTGGGAAAATAAAAAGTATTAAGGAGCTTGAGCCTTTGAGAATCAGGAGCTTTTGAATTTTGAACGTGATCTGGTAAAGTCTCAATAACGAGGTGTGTGATGAAATGCCCACCTCATCTATTGAGGTACCACAACGGGCACAACTGTGCACCTTAAATGGGGAGACCTGCAACTAGGATCCCGTTACACTGTACCACTGCAACTTCTAATATGTAACAGGTATTACAGATTGACTGCACTGACACTGCTCCGGTATAGGAATTGTATCAGATAGCCTTACTGCTCAAACTGTACCTGATTGCCATTGATAAGGGATTATACATATATGACGTCTGCAAAGAGGCAAAGAGCGGGTGTTCACTGAGTTTTAGAATTTTTTTCGACGATGCTGAGGGGGAGGGAGTATTTGAGAATTTAGACTTCCTTTTTCTACTCAACCTAACTGCTTTGCAAGCAAGTCATTAAAATATGCAAATAGAAGCGTGGCATTTCAGAGGCCCATCCATCAACATATCATCGTTCAACATATTATATGTTGATTTCTAAATGTTTCCACTGTTACAAAACAACGCATCTTAAAAGATTGAGGACAAAAGAGAGACTGCATTTCGCGGGGGGTTTAGCAGGTGCAACACCTCGAAATAGTGTCGTACCGTTCGGTAAATTCTACAATATTCTCGCAAAATAGTTACTTTGTTTTGTAATAATAGGATTGCTTTTATAGTCAAGGGTTGAGGTTTCTATAGTAAAAGGCAAATTTATAAGACAGGACAACAACGAAGGCGAAAATGGGGGTGATTTCATTATAAAGGGGCATGGTCCCCAGCACCTTCCATAATGCTACACACACTCTCAAGAATCATCTTAATCCGTCTGTGATGAAGACATATCCTGCAATTGTTCCTTATGTTAAACGCTTGTTTTATAAAAAAAATAAGTTTATAAGAAAATGAGGTTCAAATGGCCAAAATTTTAAGAAAGTCATGAAGCTCAATTTCCAAAACCAAGTGTTTTTGTTAGCCAAAAATCGATGCTATGTCATTATTACATTCAAAATGTTACAGATAAAAGTCAGATTCGAGTATACACGATTAACAAAGAAAGTCTAACCTATTTTAGCCAGTTCATTTCTGTAAAAGATAAAAAGATCTTAAAATCTCAGGCTCAATTTCAGGAAAAGCTAAGAACACAGAGGCTGTGGCAAAATGAAGGTTTTCTTATAAAAAACGCGCATGCATTTACTGAATTAGATTCTTTATGACAAATCAAATGCCTCAGTTGATCGCTTTTATTATGTGTGCTGGGGGAGGAGGTAACACAATTAAGACGTCGTAAGAGGGGTGTCTACGGATTTAATACTATATCCACCATGGCTTCCTAGTAAAGTGGATGCACATGGAATGCTCATAGAAACTATTAAGAATTACGTTCAGATCAAGAGATGCTACTGTGTTGTGATTCGGAAAGCATTGTACCAAAACCCGAAGAAATTGAACTTCAACTCATTCAATTTGAGCAAGTATTCCTTGCGAAATCCATATAGTAGAAATAACCTCTGAATTGTATGACAAATTGTGGGTTAATAACTAATAATCACCATCTCCCACATAGACCAAACAAAGATTAAATTTTAGCCAGCTATGGATCAGTAACAGAAAGTATCATTGTTAGGTACTACACTTCTCCTGGCACAAGAAGTGAAACAATACAGTGCAAGAGTTATTACCCATTTCATAACTGTCAAGTCAAGTTTCAATGTTAAAAATGCGTGAGAAATTTACTAATTGTGGTGGAGTCTTCTATTTTTTCGAAGGGAAATTTCAGGCAAGTGGGAACCCTACCTTTTCCTAATGGAGAGTGTAGATACTCTGCTGTAAAACTTAGACAATCATTTAATTAAGACACATCTGCTTGAAAAGGTATTTGCGTGAAGAGTGTGCAACAGAAGTTTACCGCTAGGCTACGAAATTCAGAATTACACGCAAGCCATGATCATTATTCTCTTCCATGCATTATGATTATATCAGCTTTTACTGGCATCTCAAGATTTTAATTCCTCTGTAATATAT
This sequence comes from Cassiopea xamachana, assembly GCA_900291935.2. Taxonomy (NCBI): domain Eukaryota; kingdom Metazoa; phylum Cnidaria; class Scyphozoa; order Rhizostomeae; family Cassiopeidae; genus Cassiopea; species Cassiopea xamachana. The sequence continues at coordinate 68,941 of OLMO02000003.1, read as the reverse complement.
AAATTGCGCAAATAGATTTAGTATTTGTGCACAATGCGTGAGAATATCTCTTCCATTCGTTTGAACGTGAGAATTTCCATAATTGCGTGTCTCACAGAAAATGCGTGAGACTTGGAAGGTCTGCCATTTGTAGCAGTTATAGAAATTACTTCGATAGGAGGAGCAAGAAGTGTCATGAACAGCTAGGAGCAGTGTAAACAGAAAGCTGATCCAAACACGTTCTGTCATGGATTAGAAGTTGCGCCGTTGCAATGCAAACAGTGTCTAGATCTTACTAAAACATGCTAGTGTCAATCATATGACAGGAAAAAAATGCAAAACACAGTGAACATGTTAGACTCTAATTTATCCTCAGACCAGATTCACCTCAATTCATTTCATGGCTAAGAAACTGGCTTACTAGAAGTAGAGTCAAAACAATTAATAGTCTTTACAAGTCTTTTAAGTATAACAGTTGCCCATCAAAGCTAAAATAATAGTTTTTGCTGCAGGTTACAAAGAGAAAGCTTGCTTTGTTGTGCTATCAAATCATATTTACATGTGCGTGCGTTGTTGATCATGGAACCATAAATTTCTGAATGCGACAGCCCTGCAATCGTCATTACAGATGATGTGTAATTGACATTACCAAAATACGACTTTTGACAACAAATTTCAAAGCTTCTACTGTCCTTCTTCTGCTGGCCTAGGGAATGATGGGGCGCATGTGTCCCCCTATGAAAACTTTTTATTTTATTTCAAAGTGACTAACTATAAGCAAGAGTTGAAAATTTCCAAATTTTGATGTTTAAGCATGGACTTGTCCTATAGCACTACAGGCGCATAACTAGGAAGTTTTGCGGGCTGGAGCCAGTCAATGAAAAAGGGCACACAAAAACCTTATTAAAGAAGATATGGCCTTGAAATGCAGTTTTTCATATTCTAAACAGGAAGAACTACTGTGGGAGGTCTCCTGATCTTGCTAATCTGAAATCCAATGTGCCTCACTGCAATGTCTATTTGCAAAAGAAAAAGAAGAAGGGGAGTCAGGGAGAGAAGCACCCAGAAATTTTGCTGGGCCATTGTCCATTTAAATGAAGGTATCTTTTTACTATCAGGAAGGGGACTAAAAAGGGCACCTTTTCTTGTGCTGAAAAGGGAACAGGTCTAGATCCTCAGGAATCCCACAGTAGCATCCCTTGTATTATCGAACAAAGATTACGATCAAATCAAGTAGAGAAGGCAATATCAAAAAAACACAAAGCATACATGAGATAGGAACTTTTGAGTATCTTCAAAAATTGGCTGAAAGGACTTCACATGCTCCTTCAAAACACTCTTAGTTATATCTAATAACAAGAATAAGACTTTTCTCAAAATCTCTGAAGCAAATGTAAATAGTACTCTACTAAAAATCATGCTGTGCAAGTGCCAAAGCAACATACACACTACCCTCATGGGAGTATCCGGATGCTTTCGCATTTCACTGCAAATGTGATGAGCAGGCATTCCACGTAAAGCCTGGTTTCCATATAACTTTCTAGTGCCGGCGACCTCACCGGCGGCCTACTACAGACATCGAAGAAAAGTTGAAACTTGTTCAACTGTTTTCTAGTACAGTGCCAGCGACCTTGAGAAAATTATATGGACACATGACTGCGATAGGTCGCTGGTGGGTCGCCGGCAGTTTCAGAAGTTTGATTGACGTCACAATACTACTACGAATGGCTTTCATTTCAGTTTTATTATCAAATTATCCACGGAGGGCAGCTCATCATCGGTGGGTCGCCGGTGAGTGAAAAGTATATGGAAACATGGTTCAGAAGGAATGTCGTCGGTGGGTCGACGCCATTACAAAGTTATATGGAAACCAGGCTTAAACGTCAACCTGGAGGTCAATTTTTGATAATTGTAGTCAGGCAGTTGTTTTGATTCTAGAATAAAGACATATCATAGCGCTATTGAATATAGTTACATAATGTTTTTTGTCGTTAAAAACAACTGGCTGTAATGGAAATTCGTAATGGCAGTAAAAGGATTGAAAACTCACAGAAACAAGGAAGTACTTCAAATTGCAAAATTTAGATTCAAATCTGACCCAGACAAAGATTCGTTAGGTTTAACACTACGTTTTACTTTAAGAAATTGGGAAAAACAGAGAAAATTTTCTAAAGTAGGAAAATCGCCCAAAATATGCTGTAAAATTAACTGTAATTTTCATTCTGTCAAGTCATGATTTTAAACAAGAAAGTTTCTGAAAAAGGCAATCAAGTAAGTTCAAGTAAAACCACTTCAGATTACCTTTTAAAACTATGTTAAGACTTAGATTGCAGCTACAGGTTAACTTTTGCTAGGACTGATTTTTAAACAAATACTTGCAACGTTTTGTTTCGTCACGTCACATTGTGACGTGACGAATTGATACCACACTTCGTGGCAAAGTTGACGATCAAATTCAAAATAGAGATTGTGGATCAAGTAGGTTTTGTTTACAGCCCAGCAAAATTGTTTACAGTAGGGGATGGGCATTCATAGTTTTGGAAAGTTATTCATACCTGGGAAAGCTGTTTTAACTGGAGAAGGTATGACTTGGGTCGGAATTGGTAAGATTTTATAATACTTCAACACATGTATTTGTAAGCACAGACCATATTTACTTGCTTTGCACACAAACATTTACTAGAACAATTTATTCCAACCAAGGGTCCTCGGAACCCTAAGGTGCCGCCAGTACAGTCCAGGTGGTCTGCAAGGAGTTACACAAATGCTGTGATCAACAGTAATTTTTAATTCTCTCGTGCAGGTCCCGCAAAATCCTGAATATAAGCCCCTTTCCGAATATAGGCCCCCTGTAACTGACAAAAATATCCTTCCGAATATAAGCCCTCCCCAAATATGAGCCCAGGGCTGACAATTGGAATTCTGTGTGCATAGAATAATGAATGAACATGGACAGAGCATATATAGAGCCTCTGTATTTATTTTTACTGTCTTGTGAAGTTCTACATTTTAAATGTTGTTATCAGTCCCTCTGATTGGACAACGAATGTTTAAGTTTTGGCATACATAAGTCACCTGTTAATCCAAAAGACCCTCAGAATATAGGACCCACCCCGAATATAAGCCCACCAAAAAATTCTTAAGAACCTCTTCAAGCCCAGGGCTCATATTCAGGGTTTTACGGTATGTGAACAGAGTTCTTCAAGCCACTGCCCCCGAACATAAAGGTTCCGCTAGTACAATTCTCCAGAGCAGACATGCTCCAGCAAAAAGCTTGAAGACCGCTGTATTAGAATAATGTTGCTTAAGCAATTGGATAACAGTCAGGTAAAAGAATGGCAAATGACTTTTGCTGTGAGAAAAGAAATAGAATGATAGGAGAATGAAAGGCTAGCAATAACTGAAGAAGAAGAAAAAGGAATTCCGAGCAAAGGAAAAGAATAGAAGATCTTAATTGCGAAGGATGAAGCTGGAATACATGGGGGAAAGGAGCTCAAGTATCAAGAAAAAGATTGTAAAAGAAAAAAGAAACTGGATGTTGGAACATCGAAAACCTGGCATTAAGCTGATATGTCAGACACTATCCCTCTTTCTACCCATCACTGAAGCTGTCAATGCTATGACTAGTGTTGAATACCGCAAAAACCGAAAACTGTCGAAAACCGCAAAATCTTACAACCGCAAAACCGCACACTAAAACTGTAAAAAACCGCAAAACGACTTCAGATAAAAATCTTTAAAATTGAACAAATTGCTTCAAATTTAGATACTTACTTCAGATTGCATTGCAGAAATTAACATATTGAGTAAATTTCTGTTCAGAACCCAATTATTCCAAGTGGGAATCTGGAAACTGGCCGTGAAATCTTTCAAGAACATTACATAGAGTATGTGATATTTTGAAGAGGTAATCCAATGCTCATTTACTAACTTTTTGTCTGCGGTCTTGTAGTTCAAAACTTAATTCCACAATTGTCAGAGTTGTATCAAAATTTTCTGAAATATACCATTGCCATCTTCTGGCAAAAGTTTGACCCTCTTTGATCCCCAAGTCACATTCATTGTTCAACAGTCATTGAAGTGGTACTTGACTCTATCAAAGGACTTTCGCAGATAAACTCAATGCATCTGATATGAACTCAAATAATTCAAAATACTCAGGTACATAGGTCAACGAAAAAATATTGTGTCCTCTGTCCTTCAACGTCGTAATCCCCTCTTTTCTTTCTAACGCAAAACAACCTCTCTCCAAAACAACTACCACGCTCCTTGCGATTTGTCACGCCTTGTCGCCTCACGCATTGTCCTCACACAAAGCACTGTTCAATACGTATTTACAAAGAGACAACCACAACATCTGGCTCCCCAAACATTGCAAATGTTTTAAAACGCAGTTCTAGTATTGGCTCCTTCGAGGGGGAATGAGCCCTTGGTCTGATCGTACTTTTGTTCATCTCTGTATAGCAATACTAATTTGTTGATTGGTCGTTCTATGATCTTTCCCACTTCCGAATGGATGCTACCTGTCTTGAGTATTACACTTCTTACAATTCCTTGGTCATCATTTCGAACTTCTATTACTCTGGCTTTCACCCATTTATTTCTTGTTAAGCTTTTGTCAGCTATTAAAACGATATCATCTTTTTGGAAGTTCCTTTCTGGAGAATTCCACTTTGTCCTTTTCTGTAAGTTGTTTAGATATTCCTTCTGCCATCGTTGCCAGAACTCATTCACTAGATGTTGAATACGACGCCAATATAGCTTTGAATACAGATCTGATTTCTCAAAATGGCCTGGTGGTGCAGATATAACCTTGCTTTTCATTGTCAGCAAATTAGCAGGACACAGTGGTAATGGATCTTCAGGATGATCAAGATTGTCAACTGTAAGAGGTCTTGAATTTATAATAGCTGCGATTTCTACCATAAGTGTACGAAATGCCTCATCATGTAAAGTGGTTCCATGTGTTTTGAACATCGTTAAAAGAAGTGATCGAATTGTACGAATTTGCCTTTCCCATACACCGCCCATGTTACTGGCACCTGGTGGATTTCTTTTCCATCTGATTAGCTGATAATCACACCCTTTATTCAACAGGAAATCTTTTATTCTCTTATGATCCATCTCTGCAACTGCATTTTGAAATTCTCTTTCTGCACCAACAAGATTCATTCCCCAATCTGAACGTATTTCTCTGACATCTCCACGAATACCAATGAATCTTCTTAATGCCATTATAAATGAATCCGTCTCAAGA
>OLMO02000003.1:48327-61800 GCA_900291935.2 Cassiopea xamachana | reverse complement strand
ATATCCGTTTTTGATAAGATCGTTCATAAAATTGGTATAATCTTCGTGATACTTTGAGTTAACAAACTTTTTCTTTATCCAATTTGTACATCTTTCTGCTTGCACACAATTGTTTGGAAAAGCTACATTAGGATTCCGAAAAGGTAGCGGCGGCAGTTCATAATGCCCATCAATATACTTTATTTCATTCTTCATTTTGTCAAGAAATATTTCATCTTCCTTCGAGTTTGAAGTTTCTTTTGAAGTTCGAATTTAGCTTGTCTATTATGCAGCTTTTTGATTTCCTTTATACTTGGTTTGTTAAAATCTTGTTTATACATATCTTCAAGAATGTTTGACAAACCGATGTCCTGAAATGACTCTTCGATGCCAATGTGAAAGTGCGGAATTTTCTGGGTAGCACTATCTATCACTGCAATTCTGTTACATTTTACTGTGTTTGCTCTCTGATCACTTGATGATATAGGCCCGATTATACTCCACCCGAGTGCAGTTCTTTGCGCGTATGGACCATTGTTTTTCTCAGCTATAACTTCCAATGGTCTAAGTGCTGCTGGACAATTACTCTAATCAACAAAGCTATGGGAGCTTCCGGGTCAGCTTCTGGAATTCCTTTCTTGATAGATTTAAGATGATCCCATCTGTCAACATCATTTTTCGTGGGTATTTCGTCTCTGCTTATGGGTAGATTGTGACGAGTGTACAACTTTGGCAGGCTTATCGTACATTTCCCTGCAAAATCTGATACCACAAAGCCATCCACTAAGCATGAATCTTCAGATGTTGTACCAGTTAGCGTTTTGATGGAAACTCTCGTATTAATTCCTTTAACATCAAACATGTCTAGCATATCCTGAATAATGAATGACCCTTGGCTACAGTTATCAAGCATACCACAGACTTTCATAACTTTTTCCGGATTACTTTTATGGTGTAACATCATTGGCAATACACTCAGACACATGATATTGTTATTTTTTCCGATGGTAGTATTAAAGCTCTCTTCACTAGCTTTTGTGCAACTATTACTTACTTCTTTGATACTTTGTGTACCAGATGATTCCTTGGAGCTCTTATTTCTGACTTTGAATTTATGTGTCCCATGCAATGCTGTAGGATGAGCTCCTCCACAATTTTCTTTCTGACATACTCGTTTCTTTTGGCAATTACTTAAACTATGCTCTGATGAGTAGCAACCAAAACAAAGTCTTTTTGACACAACAAACATTTTGCGACAGTATGGTGATTTTGCAAGAAACTCACTACATCTATCTATATCGTGGTCTTTGTTGCAATACACACAGAGCAGCTTTTCTTTTGAATCATCTCTGATATCTTGATTGCTAGATTCAGTGGCAAATGATGTAACTGTCGACTTGAATGATTCCCTATGGGCTTTGAACTTCTCATTTTTTGGTGCTCTTTTGTCGATGGCTTTTGACAATGCTCCTGGGCTATATGTAGGATCGCTGGCAAGTTCAGACTCCTTTCTAATAAAACTAACAAAGTCATAGAAAACCACTCTTCTGTAATTTCTGAAAGACATGATGTGAGCAGTCTCTAGCCAATTCCTTTGGATACGTATGGGTAACTTTATGCACAACGATTGTAAGAGGGAGCTTGTGTTAAGTTCATTTATGAAAGATTGGTCTGCCATAACACTTTTACACTTGATTAGAAAAACAAGAAATTCACGAATGCTTTTACCATCACCCTCCAATATTCGTGGCCACTGACGTAATCTTTCCATGTACAGATTGGCAATGAGAATAGGATTTCCATAATTCTCTTGTAGCAGTGATTTTGCCCTTTCATATGCTAATGTAGGCTCTAGATACAAGCATGTCTCAATGATTGATTTTGCTTCTCCGTACATAAGATCAATCAGCAAAATTAATCGATCTATTGGATCTTGGACTCTAGCCTCTACAATTGTTTGAAACATTGTCATAAAATATTGGTAATTCATAGGATCTCCCCCAAACTTAGCAAGTTTGGGTTCTGGAACACCTTGTCGTTGAAAAATTTCTCCTTGTTTAGCCATTACGCGGTACATCAATTCCATTGCTTCCATGTTTCTCGAAGGTATATTATGCTCCATGTGATCTTTGTGATACGATACATCTGCTAATGGCTCATGTATTTCGGAAGGAGGCTCAAACGTTTTAGCTTTAATAGGGACGCTAGTAGACTGTTTTAGTGTTGGCATGTTTCTGTATTTCATCTGGGGCTCATCTCCTATATATTGCTTGGAAGCAAACATAATTGTGTATGGATCTGATACAACTTTTTGTGCTTTAGCTAACAGCTCATCATTGTCCTTCGCTTTCAAGGTCTCATGCTCCTTTGCTTTCATTTGAAATTTACCTCCAGATGCAATAATTTCCTGCTCTTCTAAATGACTTATGTTGTACTCATCTTTAAAAAACTCTCGATGAACTTTACCAGCTGCTTCAGCTACTGCCAGCTCCTTTTCTAGCCTAGTTCGATCTAGCATTGCTTTAGCCTCTTTCTCCTTTTCAAAATATTCTGCTTTTTTCTTTAGTTCTGCAAGTTTTGTCTTGTTCCTGATATAATTGTCCATTGCAACACTTGATGCACTAGGCGACTTTGATCTACCAGTTTTGCTTGTGCATTTTGAAGACTTTGAACACTTAGAATGCTTAGAGCTTGCCTTTTCACAGGATTCGAAATCATATAACCATTTAGTAACTCCCAATTCAATGTTTCTCACTTCAGTAGAAATTTGAAGAAATCTTGCATCATCCAATTTTTGATCCTAGTTATCAAATTGGCGCGATAAATCAGAATATGATCCTAATAACTTGTGCAGGCTTTGTTTTACGTGGTCTATATTATCATATGAAGTCATCAACTCATTCATTTGCAAAATAAGGCTATCAATATTTTCTTCGAAGTAAATTCGATTCTTCCGCCTTACCTCTCGATTTTCCAGCCAGTAGGCATATCCTTTATCTGTCATTGTACGTTCTCTAATCTGCCTTACATTTGGGAAGTCTTCTGCGGGGTTTTTCAGCGATTGTTCGTACCCTTCAGCTCCTTTTACGGCAGCATTTTCCTCCATGGCCGCTGGCATTTTGCATGCTTCCGAAGGACTAATTCGTGAATTATCCTTCCTTGAGTCTTCCATAACGTGGCTACATGAAATAATTGCTCGAGATTGATAGCAAAACTATAAAACCGCTATCATACCGTGTTCTCGAAAGTACTATGGTTTTCATGTGATATGGACTACTCCTATTTAGCTTGTACACGTGCTATTTCGACGAAATTTCCAAGCGAGTCCATCTGAAAATATTTTTTTGTTGACGATGAAGTGGTACTTGACTCTATCAAAGGACTTTTGCAGATAAACTCAATGCATCTGATATGAACTCAAATAATTCAAAATACTCAGGTACATAGGTCAACGAAAAAATATTGTGTCCTCTGTCCTTCAACGTCGTAATCCCCTCTTTTCTTTCTAACGCAAAACAACCTCTCTCCAAAACAACTACCACGCTCTTTGTGATTTGTCACGCCTTGTCGCCTCACGCATTGTCCTCACACAAAGCACTGTTCAATACGTATTTACAAAGAGATAACCACAACAGTCATCCTCATTTAGTTCAAATTTTTTGGTACAAAGATAGTGCGTATCAACATCAACATTTATTCTGGCTTCAAAATTCAAGCTTCAAATTTTAGGAAAACTGTAGAAACTGCAGAAACCGCAGCACAAATCCGCAAAAACTGAAATGTCAAAAATTGCATTTGGTGTTAAAAACTAGCTATGAAAAAGCCATGAAGTGAGGTCTAAGTGCTCTACCCTACCAGTTCACTTTTAGCAGTAAGTCAAATTGTGTGGTCTTTGATGATTGTCTTGGAGTTTGTACTACGGAGCATGCTCCCATATTTAGAATGTTACATTGAACCATAAATAGTTCAATGGCATGTTATTCTTCACAAAATCTGAGTTTTTCTCACTCTCATCTAGTGATGATGCTGATGGGTGTTTTTAGGGAACTGTAGTCCCTGCAATTTCACTGAGCTCCCCCAATAGAACTAACATTTGTCAAGATTTCTATGCATTTTTGGCAATTTCATAATTGAATCATCTATACTATAGGCCAATCTGAAGAGCATTTTGACAGAATCTGACTCTCTGCAAAATGTCTTCCCTGATGCAACCTATTCCCTCATCAAAAACATGCTAATAAAAGTTTGATTATTATTCTCAGGAAATTAAAATAGAATATGAAAGTAATTCATCAAAAAATCAACAAACCACCTCATAATCACATGTCTTTGGAAACCAAAGCCAGACGATTCTGTCATGTCACGATTTGCTTCCGTCACGTCACGTTTAGTTTTTGCAGTATATCCAAAAGTTTACATATGCAGGGTCAACACCTAGTTCAATTTTGCAAAGGTCCACTCTTCTTCTATTCAGCACGACATGTTCCTTTGTCAAAGCATCTTAACTTCAGAGGAAATTAGAAGATTCTTTGGAAAAAGCTATTTTATCTGATTCCATCACGTCACGCCACACTCTTCGTGCTAAAATTAGGATTTTTCAACTGACCTTAAGGAAATAAACTAGTACCCAAACAGTATTTGTGAGTTCACACTAAAGTGGTTCTGCTTGATATTTTAGGAGATAACGTACAAAAAGTTGTCCGATTTCCGTCACGTCACTATAAGGAATGCCTGTGAGAGAAAATTTTTTACATATTGTAAAGACAACTTGCATTAAAACCTGTGGATGAAATTTACCTAAAATTTTCTTGAAGCTTCTCTGGTCTTTAAATATATTAATTTTTGAAAAAATTCTGCCTTGTCGCAGTGTAAACAAATACACTTGAGGAATTTTGTCCAGATAGTAGTAATCAACGCAAAAGACCTAGTGAACAAACAGGATATGGAAGTAGTGAAGTGCAAAAATTTGTGAAAGTTAGAAATACAAAGAACTCTCGCCATGTCAAGTATCAAACACTGCATCAGCTGATAGTAGTTAAATTGTACAAAACTTTCTTACTTTAGCAAAAAACAATGAACAAAGGGCACTAAAATGTTGCATAAGAAACCTATGCAGCACAAGCCTGGCAAAAGTCAACCAATGTCAACAGACCCAATTCTTGGCTCTTGATGTCACTAGAGTTCTTGGTCTTTCTAACTTTTACAAATGTTTGCACTTCTTATTTTTCAGTTTCTTTGCAGATATCGAAAGTACCAGACTTTGAGCATATAATGATATTTGAAATCCTGCTATAGCTTTTCCTGTATTGGAATGAAAACACTATTTCCAAAGTTTGCTTGAAAGCCAGTTCTTTTGTGTTGATAGCTGCTATCTAGACAAAAAACCCTCATAGCATTTGTGTATGCAACAACAAGGTTGACTTTTTCAAGAATTAATAGTTTGAAAGACCGAAGAAGCTGCAAGAACAGTTTGGGAGAAATTCTTGCACAGGTTTTCGTGCACACTGCTCTACAAATTTGTCAAAAAATTTTTCTTTCAACAAATTTGTAGCCAAATTGCACAATGTCAAAAAACTTCCACGAGGGTAGTTTAGTAATAGTTATTAGATTGACAATCAAAGCTAAATAAATCTAAAACAATAGCACAAGGAAAACTTTTGCTTTGCAATTTTACCTTGCCTCTTAATAGGTACTTTCCTTTTATCTTGGCAAAGGAAATATCTAGCTAATTCAAACACCTATGGAAAAAAAAATTCCAACATGAAAAACAGGAAAAGGTGTTAACACTAGATGTAGTAGAAAAGCTACTGCCTAGCGAAAAATTCCAAAATAACAATAAAAAAGATGACTATCTGCAAAATCAATTCAGACATTTCATTTCTACATCAATATTTTGTAAGACAATCTCTTGTGGTAAAAAGCTGGTGACAATAAATTGGCCATTAAACTGAAATGCCTTGAGTGCATATCTCACCTGTATACCAAGGGGGAAAAGTATGGAGGTTATGGGCTAAGCGTGTTCTTCAAAAATGGAATATAAAGTGCTATGTGCAACACTTGGAAATTTTGAAAGTAAAGCACTTCATTATCAGGCTAAATGCTGTTCCTGAACTTATGAAGTAAATGATGACTATGGTGAACACACTACTGTGTGAATTAAAGAGAAAGAGAAAGATAAAGGTCACTGCCTTTCCATACTGCAACACCGGAAGTTGAAGTTAGTGGCAAATGTTCGAGAAAACTGCTTGTGAGTGTGATTAAGTCATGTTGTACGCACAATATGACTTGCGTATGTGTGGGTACATGCGCATTTTTATATACATATAAATATTACAATTACAATACATACATATCAACAATACAAGGACAATACCATAGGGAGCATAGGACTATGACTACCCCATGGCTTGTACATAGAAAAAAATCATACTACACTAAACAAATAACTTATAGGAAAAGGAAAGTAGAAGAAAGAAACAAAACTAGAAATTAATCTCAGGGGCGTTGTGATCGCACATGCTAAATGACAAGGCTTGCATCTAGCTCATTCCGTCTTGAACAATTACCAGATCACACACAAAATCAGATCACAAAATAACCAATTTAAGTTCATTTCAGAGTAAATTAGAAGACTATAAGTAATTAAGATTTCTACTTTATTAGACTTTTGCTGACTACTACACAGTCAAACTCTGGTATATGTAGTAAAAATCATTCTAGAGTACCACAAAATACACTTCTCACATTTTATCTTATAGGAAAATTAACATGTATAACCAGAGAATGGTTTTAAAACTATCTACAAAAGGCAAACAGTCTGCGAAACATTAGTGTCATTACCTGGGTGATATGACATGGGATGAGCCTTAATCTAGGGCCAAACTAGGAAATTTTAAACAGCCTCTCAAACTCTGATCTGTATGACATATACTGTAGCAAATGTTTTGCTCACTGGAAAAAATTTTGGGAGACAACATTTGCAGGAGTTTGCTGTAAAACAGGGGAGGAAAATTACAAAACATTGGGAAGCGCAAGTGATATGTGATGTTGTATAGCACAGTTTCCTAGTATGGCTCTAGCCTTACCATATCATGATCAGCAAATAAAAGTCTGCTCCTACATATAGAATCTAATATTACATCACTTTAGCCCAGACACAACATAGCATGCAACTGAGGCAAGTTATTTAGCAAGCAAGTAACGCTTTATAATGTATGAGGTAAACAAACTTTATTGTTACCTTTTGCTTTTTCTCAGCATCTCCCAAAGAAGATAAATCTTTATGGGATGAATCATGCCTGGAAAAAATGCAATATAGAAAACATACAACCAAACTTGCAATGCAAGAATGATTACTAAGGCAATGATGAATTAAAAAATATAATTTTTGTACTTGAATGTTCATATACATTTCTACTAATAATGGAAAAGGAGTTTGGCCTAAAGTACTTTAAGTAGGGTCTTTCCACCCTATTGGAGCAGGTTGTGCTTTCTCAGGCTCTATTTCTGTTTTACCTTATCCAAAGTATTTTATCTCCTTTGCTGCTAATGAGGCAATTATTGAAGAGCTTCTAACTAATTTTATTTGCTTCAAAGATATTGCCCAAAAACCCAAGATAGGCATTCTCGGCAATTTGCAGGCACCGTCACACCAATTGGTGCAGGGCATCATGTAATTAAATACTAATTAATTTGTAATTGGCATGAAATCCTGGTTAATAAGAAAGGTTGTAACAATGACAACTGACAGGGTCAGCTAGACTCAATCATTTCTACAAGCACATTTATTAACCTGGATTTCATGCCAAATACCATGGTATTTCAATCAAAAAGTGGAGAACACAATTACCCTCTTTCAAAAACTTCTAAGTACAATATTGGATGAAAGATGGGATTCCTGTACAGATTATTTAGTAATCAATTAAATGCTGCCCTGCTCTAATTGGGGCGATGATGCTGCTGGATGGCCTATCACCTTACTATTGGCTCATAAGGCAAAAACCTTGGCTGCCGGTCATCCAAGATGCGAGAAAACTTGGTATTAACTCTGTGATAATAATTTCAAAGGCAATAAGGAAGGAATAGTAATTCGAATATGGTTAGAAAGAGAGATCGCCTGAGACAACGTAAGCACTGTCATTGGGGCTACAAGATTCTAACTGTACATTTCAAGTTACATTATAGCAAAATAGTCCACTAAACAATACTACAAATTGGGGCGATGGGAAAAGGTAAACGCCTTTATGTAAAAAAGGCGCTATTTAAGAGTAAATCTTGTAGCTGATGTTTAAATGGTATCATCAGACCCTCACACCTTTGAAAAACAAAAGCAGCGAGATCTCAAAAATTGACTAGGAAAAACCTTGAGATTCAAGCTTACAACCGTTTTATTCCTACAAAGTGTTAAAAAACAAGGAATTTTATATTAAATGTCCACATTACTGTCGCCATCAGATGTAATTACTGTTTATAAACTATATCTGCTCAACTACACAGTATTTTTGCTTTTAGTTGTAGGCTTTTGCTGCCTTTTTTTACAGTAATTTAACAAGTTTGCTCTTCTGGAGGAAAACCATGAGATTTGATCGGAAGACCTGAGCCTCACAGCCAAGCCGCGAGAGTTGGAATGTCTGTAGTATAGTTTTACGTTTGACATATACTTAGCCAAAGACACCACTTTTTGCAGAACTTTTTGCACAAAAACAAGTAGAAATCGATAGTATGAAAAATTCTACTAGGAAAGCGCAAGACAGAATTGCACAAAGCTCACTAACCTTGGGTCTGAGGAACTGATCTAAAAAAATTCAGAAATTTGCATATTGCTGTCAAATCAAGCAACGAAAAAATTTTGTGAACTATAAAGACTTTGAAGTTTAGTCTTGCCCAAAAGCGGATATTAAGGGGGGCAGGGGGGCAAGGTGCCCTAGGTACCATCAATTCAGGAAGTTCTCAGCAAAGGTAGTCGACCAAAGGCTAAATACAAGATTTCTTAGCAACGAAATCACTTTTTTGCTTGAGCCTCAATGGTCTTGTGCACCTTTTCTTTTGACAAACACGTGCAATCAACAAATATTCCCAAGCATTTGTGGAATACGCGTGTTTCTTCTATAATACTCGGCAAATTCAGCCCCTTTGCCCCCTGAAATATTTTGAAAAACCGGCACTAGTCTTGCCTCATTTTCGCTCGTCCTAATCAAATTTTACAGAAGCAGGAGACCAAAACAAAGTCATTGCTTTGTGGAGCTATGGCCAAGTGGGTGTCCCAAATGGGGCAACAAGACCCTACTGAACAGTCTATTCTACTTTTATTTAATCTTACTTATCTACAATATCCATTCAACCTTAAGAGACCAAATTATAATAACACGAAATGAAAATTGAGGTACCATACAAGTTAAATAGTAAATCTAAGTCTTCAAACTTCATTTCATCAATACATTAGTAAAATCTACAAATACAAAACTTGCTGAAAGGTAATTTTTACCTGGCTGGCTTCAAAGAGCATGCATAACTAATAATGAAATCACTACATAAAGCAGAACTATGATTTTAATATTTTAAAAGGTTACTGGTGCATATTTCATAGCACATTTGGAGAAAGAGTCTGATGTATGCAATCAAATATACCGAGAGAGCTAATACAGAGATTGAAAAATTCTATCATAAAATAAGCTTTTTCAAGGTCTACCAGAAAGGGGTGATACTTAAGTACCCTACAATGAGCATTACCTTTAAATTTTGTTTCAAAGCCTACAGTAAATTCCATGATGTAAAGGATATCTTCTGCTATAGAAAGGAGGATATCAGGGTGAAAATTGTCACCTGTAACAATTTACGGAGAGAGATAGCCAGGGAGATCTACATATAGCTTTGCTGACCTTATGCATTGCAGTGTTTGAGCAAGAAATTTTGAAGTTGAGCTGTGTCACCAAGTGAAACACCCCTCATCTAGAGAAGTTTTACAGCTTTCAAAAACGTGGAGAAGTGACTCAGGCTGAAGACAAAAGGAACAGCCAGAGATGGCTGACAAGCTCCATAAAATGGTTTTCTTGTAGGAAGGGTATTATTTTGTCATTTGATGGTAAAATTAAAGGTGCTTGCAGGTAGCTAGCCTTGTGCTTTAGACCACAGTGAATTGACCTTTGTAAAGAATGTTTAAGGAGGGAGAATATGCTGAACCACTGTGATTCTAATATTTTCTCTTGCCTTGGTAGGGCTATGTAAAAAGAGTTGAGAAGCAGTAGCGGATATTACGGGAGGCAAAAAGGGAAAAGTGCCCAAAACTGCCATTGAGTTGGCAAATTCCTGGCAAAAGCAGTCAAATAAAGGCGACAAAAACCAGCTTTTGTCTGAGTCTCAATTCTCATGGAACAGTCTGTTATGAAAAACACATATTTGACAAATACTCGACCAATGCTCAAGTGCTTCTAAATACTCTGCAAATTTACCACCTCTGCCCCATACTTTCTGTTGAAAAAGCGCCGCTGTTGAGAAGCACTCTTATATACAGTAGATGGCATACACATCAGCACAGTTTTCAGCACAAGAACTCTTGAAAACTCGTAAGAACTACTTTAGGTAGGTCAGAATTCTTGTTTATTAATCTGGCAATCTGTTATGTGACTTAAAAATTCTGAAAAAGTCTTAGGAGCTCTTCTAATGTTGCAATAATAGCTGTGTGTGGCCTTTTTTGCCAAAAATGATTTCTACACAAAGCCTATGATAGTTTCTACTCTTGAAGTTTTAAACTAAATAACATGAAATCCATTATATAAGAATCATTCATCATTTCAGCCTTTTATATTTAAGGGTTTTCAGTGATGCTCAGAGCATGATTCTTGCTCTAGAGTGTGGTAGCAATCAATGAACCTTTATTGATAAATTTTAGCAACTATTTCTTTACACTTTACAATGCTTTATAATTGTTTTAATTATCGTCCACTTTTTCTTTCATTAGTATGTATTGCTTTTTCATAGGTATTTCTTGAAGTGCATAGGTATTATCGATATTACTGATTTGTCAACATGCTCACAAATAAACTCCCAATACTAGTCACACAAGGCAAATGTATTCAATCCATGATTCCTGTTGACATTCCTGAGGTTTTCATTCATCTACAGGATGGAAAGACCTTTTGTCGCCTTAGCAAGAATGTGGTATGAAAGTATGATGGAAGGATTGTAGATTCTGTATTTTCTAGAGGACATGATATCTAAAAAGAATTAGATGCCTTTTACACTCCTGGTTATTGGGAACTGTTTGTATTCCTACTTATATTTGCTTTTTTAATGAGCACTTTTATACCTCAGAGTATTAGCATAAAAGTCCTTTTATACTCCAGAGTAGGGCAGTTATGTGCATCATATTTCTTCATCTGTAAAAAGTCTGTTGGTACTTTTGGAACTACAGAACTTTACTACAGCACGAAAATGCGACAACATTCTTTTGACATAAGTAAAAGCTTTTCTTTTCATCCACCACTCATCAGAGTATGAAAACGTCAGATGGTGACCTAAAGGTCAACCGAAATATATATCCAGGTGCGTTTACATGTGATAGGATGTGTCTAACTGGCCCCAAGAGTGGCCAATTAGGACCTATTAACAACTGCTTACTTGAAGAGTCACAGTGAGAGAACAAACTCTTTTTGTCTACACAAGACTGGGTTTTGAGTCTTGATGTAAACAGATTCCAAAACACTTAAATGAAAGGATGATCTTGCTTGCCCAATGGTCTAAACATTGTCGTCTGTATATGTTTAGGTGTATTCTGGATTTGCTATTACGTGTTGTCCTATGGCCGACTAACAATTAATTTTAGACTTGTTGTTTTTACGTATATGAGGTGGCTGTTCTCTTGTGGTACTACGTTTCTTCCTTATGCTCGTGGGGACATGTTGTTTTGTTCTGTCTAAGTCATCATACTTCCGAATCACCTCATATATGTAAAAACAATAAGTGTAAAATTAATTGTGAGTTGGCCATAGGGCAACACCTAATAACAAATCCACACATGAATGAGGAAACATGTGGTAGTACAGCCATATATGAAAAAGTTTTATGCGCTGGTAAAGATTTGGATGAGCAAACATTTTTGAGGATCGTTTGGAGCGTCCTAACATATGACACATGATAGTGATTCACTGTCAGGATTTTGCTGAATATAGGCAACCATCTAAAATCATCCTTGGTGATAATCATACCATTAGTGCATTTGGAAAAGGAACTTACTGGTTACTTACTGATATCGAAGGACAACCACAGAAGATTGCACTATATGATGTACTATATTTGATGGAATTGAGAAGAAATTTGCTCTCTGTACATGCTATGACAAACTGCGGTACTACTGTAGAATTTCAAGCAAACAAAAGCTTGATCTCATGTAATTCTAAAGTCCTAGGAATAGGGTTATATAACTATATACTGCATGCCGAACTGTACCATTGATCATTGGCCAGTCCCGTAGACGGCTGAACAAGTTGCAATTTACAACATAAAATTTTGGTGGATAAGAAACTAGTGTAGGCAAGGATGCTTCACATGGGCACAACAAACTGGTGACACGTGCCCCCAGTAGGCATACATGCCGCTACTACTACAGACCTTTTTTCACTCATTTTCTGTGCGATCTAGCGAATAATAGCAGTCTGCCAATGCGTCTGCCAATCTGTATCGGTGGGTATCTGGTGTCAATCGGCTCATCCTAATGCACCTTTTTTGATCCACACCGCATGCTATTTTGAAATAGAGGCTGTGCATCACAGTTTCGCGCCAGTGTGGAGCGTTTACTAGGGGCAGTGACGCTAGGGTAGGTGGAACGAGATTTAGGCATAAAAATGATGGAAGATAGTATGAATTTTAATGATGAGAATGTTGCTTTATCAATTCCAAAGAATGCAATAAATAATAATGGTATGCTTTGCTTTGACAATAACAAAGTCTTCAAGAATATATTTACTCCTAGTGAATTGAGTCTGCATTCACCTGTGAAGGATTTTGCAATATTGTTAGATACAATTGAGGACCTAGCAAAGAAATACCGTGGTACTTATAAACTGCAGCTTCGTGGAGCTTATAAGAAAAAGATCAAGACAATGCCGTATAGCAGATGTGCCAATTCCAAATATCTTGAGACCATATTATTAGAATGGGAAGAGCTACTAAATAAGAAGAGTATGGATGAACCCATTATTCGAGTTGAAAATCTTGTTGATGACTGTCCTCCGCCTAGTGATTTTGAATATATTCTCGAGAACATCGCCAACTGTGATATTAGAGAAATGTGTAGTGCAGAATATTCTGTTGGCTGTTCTTGCAAGAGATGCACACCTAAGGTAATGTTTATATCAAATACTTGTATGTATATACTGGGTGTAAACAATAGAATTGGGCAGACACTAAAAAAGAGCTTGAAAAAGAATAGCTTAAAAACTGAATATTTGCTGAGTGCAAATAAATCCAGAGGGATTTCATAAATTCATAAATAAAATA
>OLMO02000003.1:0-24938 GCA_900291935.2 Cassiopea xamachana | reverse complement strand
ATGGAACCGTTCCATGTAGGTATGGAGCCGTTCCATGTAGGTATGTAGCCGTTCCATGTAGGTATGGAGCCGTTCTATGTAGGTATGGACCCGTTCCATGTAGGTATGGACCCGTTCCATGTAGGTATGGAACTGTTCCATGTAGGTATGGAACCGTTCCATGTAGGTACCGAACCGTTCCATGTAGGTACCGAACCGTTCCATGTAGGTACCGAACCGTTCCATGTAGGTACCGAACCGTTCCATGTAGGTACCGAATCGTTCCATGTAGGTATCGAACCATTCCATAAATTTCTGCAACTGCTCTGCAAGTGTAGTTATGCATGGTTTATGATTTATTGGTGTGGCCATTTACTGGCTGTGGCTATATGCCTCTTCTATGACCTGGCCTCCTACTTTTAAGTGCCAAATTGCCATCACCTGCTAATTAATGTTTGAAATATTTTCCAATCCCCTGCTCTTATTAGGGCTCTCTGCTTATTAGCTTTTGTGGCAAAAGTTTTTGAAAATGTGTCCCAAGTAGATATTTTAAACAACTCTTTTTGTCTGTTAGCAATATTTTTGTGTTGTTACATGCTCGCAACCATAGATGCCCGATTTATGAACATAGAGTGCTTCATTGCAGTGTCATCTTAGTTCTCATAGCATATGTGCTACCACCCCCAACTTATCTGACTCCCTGTTTATTAATTTCTTTTAATGTGTCCAATCCCACCACTTATTCCAACCACCTGGCAATTAGGGACTTAAGAGTACTTCAACAGCAAGTGGTTGCTTTGAGAGTTGAATTTAATTTGACTTTTGAGCAATCACCTGATACTGGTTGTGTGGTGGCAAACTGCTGGGGTGCTATGGATCGCAATCAAAGTGTTTGTAATGAAGCTCTACTTTAAGGGAAGCTGGTAGGGCAGTTGGTGTTCTGCATAATATAATATTGTTTAGACTACTGGGGAGTTAGTTCATCTTTGACTTTTTATATGGCTTAACAGGATCCATGTCCCAGTGCTTTAGCTTTAATTCCACTCTGAGACCTTTCATTTCTCTGTCATCAATACATGCATAGATGATTTCCTCCATTGACATAGCTTTGGGGATGAAATTCATGGTAAGAAAGTGAATTTATTCTTCTGTAATCTTTTTCTGTGCTTAAACACTTGCTTTTGCTGGATGTCTGGCCATGTAGTCAGTTGGAAATGATGCACCTGATTTATAGACAACCAAGAAATCATATGGTTGTGAGGTTAAGAATCCAATTTTAATTCTGGCAGAGGTCTTTGCTCTCTTGTCTCTAGAGACTTATCATCAGTTATCAAAGGCAATGAGTGACCAAACGAGTATTGTTGAAAGTGTTCAATAGCTAGAAGACAATACCAAGAGCCTCTTTCTCGGTTTCAAAATATCGTTTTTGACTGAGGCCAAGGTTCTACTAGGTCAAGATATGATAATCACTAGAATCATTTGTCTGTTATGCCAAGATTCCAGAAATTCCTACTGGGCTTGCATCAATAGTGAGTATGGATATATCTTGACTTGTCAAAATATGACATCACGGTAGCAGTTGTGAGGGCTGCTTTCAATTTATTAAAGGCTTTCTGATAAACTTGTTTCCATTGAAAATTGGCATTTTTCACATTCTACTCCGGTAAAGGGCTGGTTTTAGTTGCAAAGTTTGGTATATTGTATGGCACTGTAGTTGGCCATGTCAAGCAAACTACAGATCTCTTGTATATTGGTTGGCACTGTAGCATTGTTGAGATCTGCCACTTCCAGGGGTCTGGTTGGGTGCCCTTTTCTGAACATATTTGGCCAAAAAGCCAGAGTTCTGTTCGAAGAAGTGGATTTGAAACTTCAGTACAAGTCCTTTTTCTGACAATCTCTGTCAGGTATGCCTCAAGTGCATTGTCATGGTCATCATTTCTGCTACCAAACACAAGAATCTATCTGTAGTGTTCTGTCTGCTGACAGGTCCTTCTTGGCATCCAGTTTCACCAGCTCTCTCTGTTATCAGTCCTTCTTTTCATGCTGGCATACCCATCATCTTTCAATTCACTCAGCATTCCAATCCTTTTTCTTCCTTTTTCCATCTATTCTACCCTCTATTACTTCCTTCAACAAGCCATTACCACGGATAATGTGTCCAATCCATCTCTTTTTAGTGTTCATAATTCTATCCAACAGCTCTCTCTTTTCCTCTACCATTATCGACACTTCTTCATTTGTTTTCCGTTCTACCCAGCTTACTTTCTCCATCCTTCTCCATATCCACATTTCGAATGCCTCTATCTTTGTAATATCTTCCATCTTTAATGACCATGTCTCTGACCCATACAAAAGAACACTCCAAATTACAGTTTTAATAGTCTTATTTTTCACTTTCCAACTAATACCTCTGGTGAGTAGTTCTCTCCGTCTGTTGAAAGCTGTTTTTGCCATTCCTATTCTTGCCTTGATTTCTTTACTACAGCTACCATTATCGGTTATCAACGACCTCAAATAACAGAGTTGTGGTACCTGCTTAATTCTTTCCTCATTTAAAACTATACTTACATTGCCACCACCTTGTTTGAAGACCCTCATAACTTTGGTCTTCTTTATATTAATCTTCATACCATGTTCTTTTGATGCATCATTTAATCTATTCATTATAATTTGAAGTCCTCTTTCTGTCTTTGCTACCATGCCTTGTTCATCTGCAAATCTTATATCTCTTAGCAAACTCCCTCCCACTTTTACACCCTCATCAACAACATCCAATGCTTCTACCATCATCCTTTCTGCATAAATTGAGAATAGTAAAGGGGATAAGCTACAGCCTTGTCTCACACCTCTGCCAATACTACATGTTTCCATGTACTCATCCGCTACCCTGACTACTGCCTGCTGCTTGATATATAGCTTCCAAATCAGTCTCCTGTCTCGCCAGTCAACTCCTAACTGTTTCAAAGTATCCATCATCTTTACCCAATTCACTCTGTCAAATGCCTTCTCATAGTCAACAACGCATATAAAAACCTCTTTTCCATGATCTAGAACCTTCTCACATAGCATCCGCATAACCCAAGTTGCTTCTCTGGTTCCACATCCTTTCTTGAATCCAAACTGTGTCTTACTGATAAAATCTCTGACCTTTCCCTCCAACCTTTTTGTCAGTATTCTTAGCATAATCTTTGATGCATGTGGTATAAGGCTGATGGTTCGATGAATATCATCAGCTATATTTTTACTCTGGACACCCATTAAGTGCTGTTGTAGGGTGTGTTGAAACAACTCTGCTGTGGTATTTGTACCATATTTCAAACGAGTATACCCGAAGTGGCCTACAGTTGCACTGAAGTTTGTAAGATGTTGACTTTGCTCATCAAGTTCAAGCTGATGCACAGTGATCCAGATTGCGAAAATAAGTTAATAAATAGGTAAAAATGAAACTTTAAATGTTCATTATGTTTTACTTTTTGTCAACAAGCATACTTTGGCATACCTAATAGAACAAATTTCAGCAAAATCAGACTTGTGGATGCAGAGATATGACAATTTGAAGTTGGAAGAAATTGATGCGGCCAAAAGTCAGGGCAATTTCTGATGAAATTGATGTTGTTGGCAGAATTTTAATAACTTTCAGGTGGACATTTCTCCACTTCCACAACTCTGATTACAGCTGTATTTATGTTTTGGTAGGTTTCTTCCTATAGTTAATCACAATTTACTAGTCTCTACAATTAAGTCAATAACATTTGCAATTTGCCTATTACTTAAGCTATAATCTTTTTGCAACTTCAACGCCAAAAATCTGAAAAAATTCGCTTCACAACTGAAAATAAAAAAGGGCGAAGAAAGATGAAATTGGGACTCACTTTATGTAAAAGAGTCATGTCTATGCCTAAGGATTCGCACAAATTCGTACAGATAGGAGAGTCATATAATTATGAAAAATATTACTCTGGTCACTTGAAATTAGGGAAAAATAGAATTTTTGCTCATGGATTGGCATTTTGTTCGTAATTGTATAATTAATGTTTCCACACAATGTATCCTACTTCAAACTAGTCTGGTTCACCTTCCTCCATTATTTTAAT
The DNA here is from genome assembly GCA_900291935.2 of Cassiopea xamachana. Classification (NCBI taxonomy): domain Eukaryota; kingdom Metazoa; phylum Cnidaria; class Scyphozoa; order Rhizostomeae; family Cassiopeidae; genus Cassiopea; species Cassiopea xamachana. Next base: position 20,865 of record OLMO02000003.1, on the reverse strand, counting down.
GAATAAAATCTTCAGAAAGCTATGTTTTGAGTCCAATTTCAATATTATTATGTCAAGCAGTTTTTGGCATGGATTTACAATTTTCTATTCCTCTGTCAATGACACTGCTCTAATATATTTTGGTGATTTTGCTTTGCAATGGTGCTTTTTGCTATGGAAGATCACCTGTGAAGATGATACAAGCTTTCGCACAGACTTTGTAGTTTCTTGATCATCAGCATGATTTATAAAGCTTCAGATAGCCTCTCTGGTACTCTCGTGAAAGTACCAACTAAGTAGAAAGCTAAGCTTGTACCAACAGCCGTGTCTGGATCAAATGAAAGCATAGGCTGTAGAGGGAACTGTGCCATTGCATATCTTCATCGCCAATGCAAATTTGGTAGTTTACTACAGATCAGAACAGAGAAGAAGCAACAAGCCTCGAACAATGAACAAAACAACAATTCCTTTCATATAAATAACGATTACATAATGCTCAAAATAGAGAGTCTGGGTTTGAATTCATATATTGTCACCTTATTGCAAGAGCCGTGACTTGTCTTTGTCTTACAACAACTGTAAAATGCCCTGTTTGTTTACACTTAATAGACATTTCATTCTTTGCTAGACAGCTTGAGGTTTCTTGGAAGGTGCTCTTTTTCCCCACATCTAAAGCGAGTTGCATTAGCCGTTTCATTTGCGGTTTCCCTTTCTCTCTTTTATGACTTGACTTTGTACTGAGGCAAATGACACTGGCTTTTGGCAGTGCCATATTTTAGATTGTTGTTGTACCACTTCAAAATTGGATGCTGTATCTTGCAACTCTGTCAAAGTTAACTTGTAGCCCTTGTCCAAAAACTTACTACGCAATTCCTGTGATCTGCATGTTGAAACTATTTGATGCCGCATATGATTACTTGTCTGGTCCCCATAATCAAATGATTCAGTTTTTTACTTTAGCTGGACAACATACTGATTGATCATTTGATCTCCATTTTGTTGCATCTTTCTAAACTGGCATCTTTCATAAAGAATATTCACTTCAATAGAAGAAACATACTGAGATCTTTTCTTTCTATTTAATCTAGAAAGAAAAGATATCAGTATGTTTTTCATCGTTGCTCTTCTATTGAAGTTTATGATCCAGTTGCACTTTCCAAGAAACGTTTGAGTGTTTACTTGTGTCGTGGGATGGTCGTTCAGTGCATTCTCAGCTTTTTCATAATATTTTGTACCACCAGTGTCTGGCAACACATGAAAAATGTTCTGAACTTCTGGCCCTGCACAACGAAGAAGAAGAGCGCGTTATTATACACTAGGTGAGCAAAAGTATTGCACCTCCTAGTGATCTTCAAATTGGATGACAAGGCACCATGTTCTGTTGTATGAACATTGCGTGTGGTTGCTTTGACCAACCATTTGCGTTAAGCATAAAAAAATTATGAAGTCATTAACTAGACACTATAGCCAACTAATATATCTTGTAATTCTACATACAGCTACAACTAATTGAAAGTAAATTGAAGTTCTTTTGGATAACTAAGAAATGATCTTTCAGCCAAAATTGTTCGTGTAAAGGTACTATATAATTTTGTTTATGAAATCCCCCAGCTTCTGTTTGCACTTAGAGAATATTCGGCTTTCAATCTCTTCTTGGGCAAGTTGAAGGCCATTCGTAATATAGCAGAAGAGAAAAAGAGCTTGTTTTTGAAAGTTATGGTTATATTTTAAATTATTTTGAAGCTGTGGCTTCTTGCTGTCCATGACGAAGCAGCAACATTGGGAAGATCAAGTTTTTTGCTTGTTTACACCTGATTGTGGGGGCTAAATGTCCTGCTAGAGGATGAAGGGCTTTCCAGCATTTCCAGGAATTCCCACAATGCTGGAGAAGAGTAGGGCTGTTCAATGAAAAACACAATTTTATACATACACATCATTGTCACAGAAAGCCAATCTACCATTTCTCTTAGGCCCATTGCACTTCCAAAACATCAAAGAGATTAAATTGTTGAATCTCACCCTGGAAAAGGCAAGATCTTTGGTTTGTTTCTTTATGTGCTAAGGCCACAGTGTTATACTGTCATCTTAGACACAAACTCATGCTCGTCAGAGGATACAACATCTTTGCAGTAGGGTGCTTGCTAGTGCTGAACAATGTTAGCCTGCCTAACCCTAGCTTTCCTATTTTGTTAGCAAGCAAGTGACTTTATTCTAATGTAGCTTCTGATACAACGTTTCTACAGAGTGTGGTGAAGCTTGCTTAGTGTGAAAGAATTTTCGAGTTTGAGACTCCATGCTGCTTTGCTAGGCAACCTATAAATCTCTATTCCTGGGCATCAAAATTGTCTGCCCAACTTTATTTTAAAATCTAAATTTGTTGGTCAACTTATTGCCTTAATTTATGGGCAAGACCAGATTTTCTCACTGCTCCAACAAAGCCTAATTATTGAGGATGTGGGCCAAAAATATTTGTTGCAATTTTCCTGTTCAGCAATATACTTTTTTGTACATTCATTACCAAAGCCCTCTCAAAGTTTATAAATTCCTTAGTTTTATGGCTGGTTTCCATATAATCTTAATGAGTATTGAGAGAGTCGCAGAATATCTGAGACTGCCTGTGTCAGTCTCCCCATTGATCTGTTTCCATATAGTCTTAAGGAGCTCTAATGATCTTAAGAAATCTGTAAAGATCTGCAAGGAGGGCAATTGTTCAAAGAACTGTCCACTGATTCAGAGTCTTCAATCTCTAGGTCAAGAACAATGTGAATTGTGTCAGAAGAATTGATTCTTAATGATTAATTCTTAACAATAGAGGTGACACAACTATCTGCGTTCAAAGATTTGTGTTTCCATACAAGAATAAGGAGTCCTTGGGCTGGTTTCTATATAATCATAAGCATGTTTCCATTTCCATGTAATTGGAAGGTGCCTGCGATGCATCAGCACTGGTTTGCAGGCAAATATTTCTTAATGGAAACACTCTTGTTCCGACATCTGCGATGCATCGGTGACATTGTAGAACCATGTTCTACTTTTCCATTCGTTACAATGCTTTCCCGGCATCGTTGATAGTCTAGCTGTCTTTTGCAGTCGTAAAAGTTAAATATGTTCAACTTTGGTCAACTGATCCTAAGACTGTCTGCGAAAATTGGTGTTTCCATATAATCGTAAGGAGTTTTAAGAGAGTCGCAGACTGACTATCATAAGACTGCTTAAGATTATATGGAAACCAACCCTAAGGCATGGCTTCGGATTTTTGCAAAATATCTTTTGTTTACAATGTTTTCCTTTCGTTCAAAGAGTTGATATGGCGTTGGCAAGTTTTTCGAATCTTTCGTCAAAACTGAAGCAAAATATAAATGGCTAAATGGGATAAAATTCATTTTGAATGATATGTTTGTGCTGATAGGCCTAGAAGTGCCTTCCATTTTAAGACAAGAGTTGCAACAGTTTTGCTCAACTGGTGTGTTTTGTTGTCATCCCTTTCTGTTACAAGAATTAGGCCTTGTCCATCAGCAAGAACCTAGAAGCCATGTCTTCCACCTATGACTCAAACTAGTTGGATAAATAGTCATAAAAGATGGAGCAATTCCTCCTTTATCTAGCAGTGGCATCCTTGTTACTAGGTGTTACGTTTGTAGGCCGATCAAATCAAATTTGAAATCCTAACCTATGCCACGCTACTTGCCCTTGGTAACCGCCATATAGATTTCCTAACAAGCACTGAGCACAAAAATGCACTACAACAAGTACAAGCTCGTTAAGTTTAGGGCTTCAAAATTACTAAGTATGTTCTTGAATTAAAGAATACGATTATTTTCCCCCTTAAAACAACGGCCAAACAGTAGTTATTATTGTGCAGTACCATTGCATTTTGGGTAGAGTTTGTGGTATTAGGACTGCAAATGACCCAAGTTTCTTTGCCTTTAACTTTTAGGCCACATCAAACCAAGAAATGAGAAATGGCATTCAGCTCAATGAAAATCAATATGAAAAGTTTGTGTTTTGAAATAGAGTTTCTCAAGTTTGTTTAGCCTACCACTGAACATTGAATCGGAACAATTGGCTTGTTCTGGATATCAATCTCACCAGTAGAAATACACTTGGGGCTCACAAGTATTGCACAGGCTTCTCAAATTTATCATGGAGGATATTTGTCAGCAAAAGATGATGCACAAGTCAAATCGTGTCAATGAGCTACAAAAATATTATAAAGAAGCAGTTGAATAACTGTAAAAGAACTACAAATTGTATTAGAATATGTCAATATTTTATCGAATGACATCTCATTGTCGTGACTTCTTTGATACGACTTTGAATCAGTTAGAATGGCTTGTTCACAAATTCAGAGGAAAATTCTGCAATTTTTAGAACAGGAAAAAAATGTACTCATCCACTGTCTTGGAGAGTCAAGAAAGTAATTACTTTTGTTTCTTTAATAAAAAGTCATACATTTCTCACACCATTTAAGCTAGGACTGTTGGTTATCAATTGAAACACAACATTACCACCAACTTTGGTGTATATTTAATTTTTTCTGGCTTGACACAGGAATCCATTATCATCTGAACGATAAATGCCCTTTCCTCTTTCTAAAACATTTTAGCAAATGATTCCTTTCCAAACATGCCCATTGTGTCCCCAAAATAATGTACAGTCTAGGGGTAATCCGGCACCGGATTGCTGATTTTCAAAAGTTCGTTTCCGGCTGGATTTGCTCTCAAAATCCAGAAATCTACCGGATTTTCTTAAATGTTATTTAGAACTGTGAATGTGTACAGAGAATGTCAAATCTGATTATGACAGTGAAGATATAACAAATAACAAGAGTATAACAGTAATCGAAAGGAGAAGAACAAAGTATTAGGATTTATGAGATCGGCAAAGAAGGGGGAAGGAGGCTAGCTACAGGTTTAGATGTCCCCTATCATCAACCTCTTTATTTTACTTAAGTTAGATAAAAGATTTATTCTTTAAAACTGATTTTCAGTAAGCAGAATTTCCGAGTGGGAAGAAATTCTTTTGTTTGCAGGACAAATTGTCGCTTCCTACTTGAATAAGAATTTAGGGTTGAATGCCTTTTTATTATGAAAAGTTCCGCCAGTTCAGAAAATTCTACCGAGTGGAAATTGGTCTTAAAGGATGAGTATATCTCTTTTATTCCATCAGCTTTACAATCAACCGAGCAAAATTTTAAAATACAGATCTGAAATACATATGATTACCATCATTAGACAGAAGACTGTTGGATATGTTCAAGGCAGTTTCCTTTTCGTTTCTCTGGCTTCATATTTCCTTGGATGAATTATAACAATTTTGTTGCAAAAAGTTTTGGTTATAGCTGGATTATTCAGCAGGATAATGCAGCTGGATTCTATGAGAGAATCTAGTTCTGGCCAGACTCTGAAAATGCTGATCCGGTACACCCCTAACAGTCTGAATTCACAATAGTGGGCAGAAAAAGTTTTGTATGGTATATTTCTTTAGGTGAAGATCAACTGTAAAGGCCTCTGCTGTCATTTCTAGGCCAAAATAGTTTTCACCTGAAGCAAAAACAATTTGCCATTTTCCTAGCGTTCTATGACCAAGTATCCTACTCCAATGTAGACAGTAGCTTCTGTGCTCTTAAGATAAATATTTTTCCCTCTTTTTCAGAGATGTTGCACAATGCTTGAGAAGGAAGTACCTTACCGAAGCTGCCAGACAATTTTGGTCGAAGGTGGCGTTCATTCCTCATTTGCAATGAATTCAAAATTTTCAGTTCTGAACCTTTTGGCAATCTTGCATAGAATTCTTTCGTTTCTTGCTTTAAATTTTTTAATTGGCCCGTTTCTTGTTTGACGATAAAGCAAACCAGTTGTTGCAAAGATTTTATGGATTCTCAGTTAAGCATTGTCATGACATCATAAGACTTTTGCTATTTTCAGTTAAGAAAGACTGTTTTCCCTGAATTTCTTGACAAGAAGTTGCTCTTCACAAGACAATTCTTTTGACCTAGGCACACTTATCTGCTAGTGGTTTGAAAAGCAAAAGGGATGAAAGTATTGATTTACTGTGCTTGAAAACTCATGCCAGCTCATTTATCTGTATTTTTCCATCAAAGTCGTGGTCATAGGGAATATGATAGTGAAGTAGAATACATGGTTATGGACAGCCTGCAATAAAATCTTGATTTAGTAGCAGCCATTTCGAACAATCTGAGCAGTGCTTTTGGCCCCCAAGTGTATATATCGTATATATCACTGGGAAGTGATTAACTACCCTGAAATGGACTTTTAGGCATGTGGCTACATGAATGTTAGCAATTGCTTGCCCCTTCCCCTATTGACAGACTTAGACATGAAAAACATCAAGAGATCATGTTTTATTTTAGAAATTGATAAGAAATACAGTTGTTTCTGGTTCTAATCACAGCCATTTTTGAGGGTGGGCAACTTTTCAAATTTGTTGTTTTTTGGGTTGTATCCTGTTTGTGTTGGGCGCTTTTCAATGGAAGTATGCACCTGCTTACATAGATGCATTCATATATGCGTACATAACTACACGTATACCTGCAGTTGAGCCTATTGCCCTTCTCTTTCAAATAGTTCAAATTTTTCTGATCTCCCATGTATTAAGACCACCTGGTACTTAGATATTGATAATATTTTTAACCACCAGGCTTTTGAGATCATATCCATTAGGTACCAAAGAGTATCTGTTATATTCTAGAACTTCTTGACATCCCTATAAGATTTCACATTGGCAAACTGGTATATTTATTGTCATTTCTGTGTGAGTATATATACAACTGGGAGATTTGTGGATGGTGGTTAAAGGTCCCCAGCACCTGAGTATGGACATCATATTTGCATGGTCCCCTATTTGTGGCGTTTAGGAGTCTTGCTGATGTATGGATGAATTTATTACAGGTTGTCCAATGTACTATCTAAAACCATTGGACTGAAGAATAAGTTACATGAGCATCAGTTGCTGCATGAGTGTGTGCTTCCATTGCTATATGAGTGCTTGCTCTGAATTACTTGGTGCTGCATTAGTTATGCAAGATCTGTGTATCTGTGAACATAAAAAAATTTAGCTTCCTTTTAATATGATTGGTCCAGTGACTCAGAATAAAGAAGGGTAAATCAGGTTTGTAACTGCAGGTAGTGACAATCATTATTGTTGGAATTATGACAAAGAAGGTTGTTTATTGCCATGTGCAGTTACAGTGGACAGGGATGCTGACAATAATGCACAATATCTGTCCATAGAAAGAGCTTTGTTCCTTTGATCCCTCATGACTCTTTTTTCACTTTCTTGTACAATGTGATATTGTTATTCTTTTTTCATTTTTTAAGGTAATGATATTCAGGACATGTGATGGGCGTGGTTGGGGTGTGAAGACATTGGATGTTATTCGTAAGAATCAGTTTGTTATGGAGTACGTTGGTGAAATCATTACCAATGAAGAAGCAGAACAAAGGGGGAAAGTATATGATGCAGCACAACAGACATACCTGTTTGATCTTGATTTAGCCAGCACAGAAGCGTCATATGCTATTGATGCATATCACTATGGCAATGTGTCACATTTCATCAATCATTCAGTAAGGCTTTCCCTCATTTGTATATTTGAATATTTTACTGTAAGAATCATACTCTTAAAAGAACTAGCCAAAACAACTGCAAAATGATCCAAATTGACTCAAAACAAGCCAAAAATGACCCAAAATGACCTTGAAATATGCTAAAATAACCCAAAACATGCACTCCTGGAATGTACACAGTCAACCTGCAGGAAGCACTACATAACAAAGCATGAGAGATGTTGTTGCCAGGCTTAGGGAATAAGAATTTGTTTCAAAACAAATAGTGCTAATGCCATATTGCAACAGTCAGGAACCAATGGCTTGCCAGCCATAGATGACTCTTTTCAAGACTGCATCTGGCTCTCTGGCTCAAAGACAAATCTTAGCAGACATCTTGTCAAAGCATTGAAAAACAGCGAATACCCCTAGAAAGACTTTCCAAAGTTACTACTGGTGTCATCTTCAGGTGTCATATAGCTCGATAGAGCATTGGCCATGTCAGTGTCAAATCAGACCATTTTGCAGTCCCATGTGAAGCCAATACCCAATTGTGTAGCTCTTATGGAAATTCGTTTTATAATATCAGACTTTCATGGCTCTCTCATCCAAAAAGATTCCCAACACTTGCCATATTGGCTTTTATAGAATTTGAGAGAAGCTAGGAGAGCTAGGGGAATTGTGCATCTGTCTTTCTCAAGCCACAACCCCTTTTGTTCAAAGTTAAATTTAACATAGTTTCTAATTGAAAACCTTTTCCTGTGCTCAATAGTAGTGGTAATTGCGGTGCCCAGAAAGATCTAGAGCCATGGTCATGCTTGCATGTACAATTTAGTTTGCTTCTTCCTTGCATATTGGCACAGGTCCCAAAGCCAAGGGGCACCTTGGGCAAGATGCCCCAGAAGTGTCATACCCCTTGAGAAAGCATCTTATTTAAGTACTTCTTGCATCATTTTTTCATAACAGTATTGAGCACTGTACAAGGTGGTCGAATTTGAATTAGAACAGTTTGGGAGTTCATTTTTCTCTCTGAACTAAAGTCAGTATTGAAAATTGTTTTCACCTTATGTGCCAAAGGATCCTTTTCTGATGTTTTTGGAGAATACTTTAAGGGCAGAAAGTTTAATCAGAAGAAAAATTGGCTATATTTTGGAATAGACTATTGAGAGTTCTGATGTTTTTCACAAGTGCTATGGTAAAAACTTTTGCAACCAAGGAAGACAGTTTTGTTTTTGATTGAAAGAACTTTTGCGAGTAGGGAAAAGTGTGAAAAAGCAAACTTATATGCATCTTCAGTATTTCCAGGCTTAAACTACAATATTATGTGAATAATTTCGATTTTGATTGTATTGTTGCTGGCAATAGAAAATTTCTGATAGAGATTAGGCCATAGTTGTCTTTGAGAGGACTGTATATTGAGGGTTGTTTAAGGGGTGTGTGTTACTTTGTTTCTTATTAAATTTCTGCTTTTTCCCCAGTTCCCATGAGAAAATTCCCTTGTTCCCATGAGTTTCGCATGCATATTATTTAGATCTGCCATTTGGTAACAACTCCCATTTACCTGCAACCTCATGACTATCCTTCTAGTTCAGCGGTATGGTGTGCAAAAAGAGACGTGACAGCATGATAAAGCCCAGTACTTTCATTGCTGGGTGTCATAGGTATTTCCTCTGCAACACTCGATATTGCTAAGAAAATCTGTTCATAAACACTCTCAGATGAAATCAAGAAGTAAAGAAAAGGATTGTACGGTGCAGCAAAGTTAGCATTATTGAAACACGGTCATTCGAACAAGGACCTACCATAGGTTAAACGATACACGTGAAAGCAATTCTTCAACATCAGACTGAACACTGCTCCTGAAAGTCTGAGGTAATTAATGATTGTGTCATTATCTTTCCAAATCACGAAATCGGAATGTGAAGTCACCAGAACACTTTGAAGAGCACCTATTTGCAAGTGCAACCAATCGCATGGGCAATTTGGTTTGCGTGTGTGTGGGCATGTGTGCGTGCAACCCCATGAGCCAAATGCCAAAGCCTGCTGTGGCTATAATCTGTTGTTTGCTGCTAAATTTTGTCCAAAAATTTGCACTGCAATTTGCATTGGTCAGTTGTAGGCCCAGTGCCGTAACCACCGGGGGGGCAAGGGGGGCTGGAGCCCCCCCAATAATTTCTTGTTAAAATAAACTTTTTTTTTCAATTATAATACTAAAGTGTACGAAATAGAAAATTAAATATTTTGTGTCTTGTTATTAAATAGAATGTGAATAAAAATAACATTCTGATAAAATTGTACATGCATGTGCGCGTTTTCATTTCTTAAACGCTACAAGTGAAGAAGAAGATTTGAAAAACAAGGGGTCAAACAAGAGTATTTATAAAAAATAATGCTTGTTATGTTAGCAACAAATGCTTTGAGTGAAAGATCATTTTCTGCCCTGCAAAGACTGAAAACATACCTCCACTCAACAACTACAAATTCGAGGCTAAAAATATGCTTACGTTGCATATCCACAAGGACGAAACCGACAATCTTGATCTTTGTAATGTTGCGAATGAATTCATTCTTCTTGGTGATCGTAAAACTTTGTTTGGATGTTTTTAACAACTACATCTATTTTACAATCATCTTTTGTAATAAGTTGTAAGAATGTTATTAAAATCCACAAGAATTGTAGATATTTTGGTATATTGTCTTTCACTTTTTGGATCTCTACTTTTATAACATTGAGACAAATTAAGTAAATTGTGACCCATTATAGTGCGTTTAGACGTTTGAAAATCGTAAAATTTTCTCAGCTCCTCCGCCTCAACCATGTCAACATAGTGACTTCTAAGCCCCCCAAAATGAAAATCATGGTTACGGCCCTGAGGCCTGAAACTGCTTGCAATGCCGGACCTTGTAACACGTTTTTCAGATAGTTCAGTTTACCCCTTGCTGCTATTCTTTTGTTCTTGTCAATGAAATTTTCAAACATTTGCCGAAATGACGTGAAGCAGGCCAAGCCTCCATTAAATCATGTACAATAATTTTAGCAAGTTGAACAGCTGCAGGTCCTTTCAATATCTAACTTGAGTTGAGCTCATAGCTATAAGTTGTGCTTTCCTGGTTTTGAGCAGTCCTGGCTAGTGTGGATGGGGTAACTTGTGGTGATACTTTCACATCTCCCAATGCAGGGACAGATGCAGAAAAAATAACTGTCTTACCATAAAATGGAAGGCCACACCCTTGTCTGATGATGCCCTCATATTGTCAAATTTTTCTGTAGAGCTATTTGCAATGAGCTGCTAAATGCAAACCAGCCCTTCACAAATACCTCAGATAAATCAAGTGATGCTTGATCCTCTAGAAAAGTTTTTTTGCTGATTAGGCCATCTTTTCATAGTCAGTACAGGGCAACAGCCCCAGTTTGCTATGGTTAGGATTATCCCATACGGACTGTCCTGTATTCCGTATTTTCTTGAATAGAAGCTGCCCCTAGATAAAAGACACCCTTGAATATAAGCCACTCAACTTCTCTTCAAAAGATCAATAACAGCTGCCCTTGATTAGAAGCTGAATTTATTTTTCCTTTGAGAAGTTGAAGGTGCAAATGGAATAAAAGCAATGTGTTTTTACTACAAAATGTGTATTTCACCCTCCTTCAAGTCACTTACATTCGAATTCTATATGATCATTAAGGTTTTGTTGCAGTGCAATAGCTTCATATGACTGAAAGCAAAAGTTCTGATACTCAGACTTAATGGAAGCCTCCCTTAAATATAAGCGGCTCTTAAACATAAAGCGCAAATTGCCTCTTATTAAAAAACTAGAAGCCATGGCTTTTATTTATGACAATACAGTACCCAATATTGGAATAAAGTGTTAGACTGTACCCACCTGGAAAGATGATCTTTTATTTCTCAAAGTCATTAGAGATTTTGGGAGGAAATGTATCTCTATACAATCGCTTTTGAACATTTTAATGGTACCTTGTTACTACAGTTTCTTTCTGTGCTCTGCAGCAAACCCTTCAGGCACTTGCAATCCTTTTTTCGATTATTGGCTTGACCTCTTTGAGATACTAGTTCATTTTTAGTGAAATAACTCATAAGACCGTCAGTAAGAAGTTATTAAAGGAAGATGATATTCTGACAAAGTTGTCCCCAGAGCTTGAGTGGCGCAAAATTTTTATCCAAGCTACTTGGAGCTGTGTAATTTCTTGGCCATGAAGCCAATCCCCTGTGTGTTATTAAATGATTCAAATCTAGATTGTGGGGTTGCTTTGGCTTGTCTTGGATCATATTGAATTTTCATGAATGATGGTTGGCCGTGTTGGCTAGTTCCGCCTTTTAGTAAGTACCACTCATAAAGTGGATTTTGGATTTGCTAATTTTAGTTTGAGAAGTTTATACATTGTGTCATGTTTGGAATTTGTAGAATTCTTGAAGTTATTATCATAATGTGTTATCCCAATTGCTTACTATCAATGAATCATTTGTAGTGTGATCCAAATTTAAGAGTATATGGAGTGTTTGTTGACTGTATTGACGCCCGACTTCCAAGATTGGGTCTGTTTGCAATTCGTGATATTGATTATGGAGAAGAGTTGACATTTGATTATCAAGTATCTAATAATCAAGACGACCATACTAGCCCAATAGCACCAAGTAAGTATAGAAAGAATGAACCATCATTGCAAAAGTTCCTCTGTGCTTGTGGTTCCAAGAACTGTAGAAAATATCTTTTCTAATACGTGTTTTAATTTTTGCCTTTGACAGACAATGAAGCCAATTTTTATGTGCATTTGTAATGATACATTTGATGATAAGATGCTAGTTTTTAGGATGTAATGTTTTGTATAGGTATTGTTTTGTTACACAGTATCTAAACACTTTCATTAACTTCCTTTATCTCTGTAATTTTTAGTCTTTGTTTGGCGATCTAACCCTTTCTTGCTTCATTTCTTCCACTAGATGTAGTCCCTAGTATTAAGACTGAAATACATAATCAACTAAACCCAGTCCATTGAAGCTGTCAAGAGTCAGAACTGTTCATATAATGCAGTTTTCTATAATTTTCATAATGTACAACAATTCAGAAGAAACATCTACTACCTCAATTATCAAAATTTTCGTCCAAGTTTAATTTTCCCGCAGCTTTTTTTGCTCATTCAATTCTTGCGCACAAGGACCTCTTGCAGATATAACTTTTGCTCACACCATTCTTAGGGAAAACAGTATAGGGGACTTGACATGCAACTCTACAGATAATTTAGAGTTAATTCCATGATAAGATATGATAAGCTAGTGATGACGCGTAGAATATTAAACGGACAATGCCCAGAGAAATGGAAATATCAATTCGCACTCTCAGGTGCCAGGTAAACGTCCCTCCACGCTTATTAATTTTTTGACTTTTCCAACCCACCCGGGCCTTATTAGGACCCCCCTGTTGATTACTTTTACGGAAATTGACTTTTTTGCAAACTCATCATTTCATTCCCTTTCTTTGTTGGTACTATTTATGTCCAATTTTCATGGCCAAATAGCGTGTTCTTGTATATATTTTAGTTTTATGCTTTATGACAACCTGTTTTTGTTCTTTCCGTCCTTGTACACTGATGTGAAGTCGTTACTCAAATTCCGACCCCCCAGTTATTTTGGCCCCCCATTTATTAAATTTTGGAATTTTTTCAGACCCACCTGTCTGTTAGGACCCCCGTTTATTTAGCACTTGAGAGTACAGATCCCAAGTCTCAAATTATCAAACCAGGAACTCTGACACATTTCATATTATATGACTTTGCCTTGTCTCACAAAAAGAGTTCCTGATTGCTTGATGTGTTTGGAAAGAAGTATTTATTGAATTATAACTCTTGTTTTTCCTTGGTTCAAATGTCACACAATGTAATTTTTTGCACCTCCTGAAAGGAAATGGTTTGCACATATCAATTCTTCATGTAGCAAAGTTCTTTACAATTAAGTATTTCCTTGCAACTAATTGTTCACGTGGCAGCACTGCCCAAATTGAGATTTCCACAAATATGCCATGAATGATTGTGACTTGAAATGCACCAGCTGTAAAATAAAGACCAGCAGATTATGTATGTATATATTATTATTATCTATGTTGCTAGTTTTCTATTGAGTACAATCACTTGCTGAGTTATATCCCATAACCTAGGGGAGGGGAAAGTTTTATGTACTTTATAACTGCAGCACTTCGCTATTGCTAGTCATTTGATTATGAAAGGACGGTATGTTTGATCACATGGATAGTTCTTGCCACAGTAAATGAGGTGTCCCATTCAGTACTATCTTTTGCAATTCTTGCAGACAAGGGTTCCCAGGAATTTGCTTCATATGATCTTCAGATTTTCTCTTTATCATACCTAATGCCCCAATTACTACCAGTATTACTGTCGTTTTCAAATGCCACATCTTCTGTATTTCAATTCCCAGGTCTTTGTATTTGCTAACTTTTTCATACTCCTTGAGTGAAACGTTTCTATCAGCAGCTATCATCTAACACAAACATGTGTTTCTTTGTTGTCTTTCACAGTAATATCTGGCCGATTTTCTTTAACTGATCTGCCGGTGTTTATTGTGAAGGTCCTAAAGGATAGTTACATCATTCCCCTCCGTAACTGGTTCAAGGTGATGTTCATACCAGGGTTCAGCACGTTGAGCATTATAGTGCTGGCATATTCTCCAATGTATATACTGTCCCATTTTATCATGCCATTCTTGGTATTCCTTTGGTGCAAGTATTTGGTATCCTGCAGCTGGGTGGTCAATTGTTTCAATTTTATCCTCACATAATCTTCATTTAGGGTCAGTTCCATTTTAAATTATATTTGCTTGATAGTTCCTTGGGTATAGACTCTGGTCTTGTGCTGCCTTTATGAAACCCTGTGTCTTTGCTTTGAGTCCAGCGCATCTCAACCATTGGTGGGTATTAGCTTGGTCTATATCAGCGTCTTTGCTTTGTAGTGCATATTGGCCATGTAAAGGCTTCTGATTCCCATTTACTAGTCCTTTCCTTTTTGTCACCTGTTTTACAAATTTGCTCGTTTCATTGGCTGTGTTTCACTCATTTCAATCGGTACTAGTTCTAGCTCAGTCATAAACTTTTTGCTTTGGCAGCTAACAGATTGGACTATTTTGGTTTTCTCGTGCCAGTTTAAAAGTTGTAAAATCCCATCCTGGGTTGAATCTAAGCATGTTTGAAGCCCAATGGTTCTGGTCTTATACATTAATTCTAGTTGCAGCAGTCCTTTCCCACCCTCAGATCTTGGGATATCATCAGCTTTGGGGTGATGCATTTTGTTCTTGGTTAAAAGTTTCCTGACTTTGATATCTAGTCACGTTATTTATGAAATTGTCCAATTTAGGATGTTAAAACTGTAAAAATAGGTATTGCCAATGAGTTAGTTGCCATGATCTTATTTGTGGCATTGAGCTCAGTTTCAAGTATAGCTCTAACTCTACGATAGAATTCTTTCCTGAATTTTTCCTTATTAGTTGCATTTGATACCCCTTGAGCTTCCTGGATACCTAGGTATTTCTATGTTGTTTCTTGCTCCAGTTCTTTAATAGTGGTGCTTACATCAAGAGTAATATTTTCAGTTTTGACAATTTTTTCTTTAATGAATGGAGCTTTGGCACATTTATCTAGTCCAAGCTGCATCCCGCTATCATCACTGAACTTTATCACAGTATCCAATAACCCAGTAAGTTCATTGTCATTCCTCGCAAAAAGCTTGAAATCGTCCATATAAAATAGGTGATTAATTGACTTACCCATAATCTGACAACCATAGCCAGCATTATAAAGTTTAATTGATAAAGGGATCAATGAAATACAAAGTAGAAGTGGTGAAAGCAAATCTTGAAAGATTCTACACTTTATTCATAGATTGTCTGTATTTGTCTTACCATTTGCAGGAGTTAACCTAAGGCTGGTATTCCATAATCCCATACTATGTTGTAAAAAGTTAGTAATACTTGGTTAAAGCTTAAACATATCAAGAGCCTTCAGGATCCAGCCATATGGTACACTATCGAACGCCTTTCTATAGTCTATCCAATCTATGCTTAGATTCCGATGGTTCCTTTGAGGATTTTCCATCAGCGTGCGATTTATCAGTAGCTGAGTTTTGCATCCATAGGATCCTTTTTTGCAACCCTTTTGTTGTAATGGGAAAAGTTTGCTGGCTTCCATGATTGAGTGCATTCTATCTGTTAGTATCGATGTAAGAATTTTATAAGTAGTTGATAGACATGTGATTGGCTTATAATTTTTGGCGTTTGTTGTCTCTGTTGTTTTAGCAGGGAGATAGGTGGTCCATTCAGCAAGCCAATTTGGCATTTTATCTGGTTCACTAGTAATCTCAGATATCGTTTTTGCCAAGAGCTAATGCACTGCAAACATGTGAAATAGCCAGTAATTTGGGACTTTATCTATAACAGGAGACTTCCACTTTTGTGACTTTTTTTAATGCATACTATAATTCCTCAATGTTGACATCATCCCATGATTGTGTCTCAATATTTTTATACTTCTCAGCCACTCTGTCACTCCATATGGGGAAATCATTTTCATTGATTTCCCCATATTCCTTAGATCCATCTGGCTATTCTATGTTACAATTTTCGCTTGCCTCAACTTTAACTTCTTCAAGTATGTTTCCCTGTTCTAATTCACCTACGTTTCTTCTAATCTCTTCCAGTTCAAGATCAGTCAGTTTTTCTTTAAAATATTGTCTTTAAAATATGGTCCAGTAGTCTCTGCTTGGTTACAGGAAGCATTCCTTTTTCCACCCAAAACTTATGCATTCTTTTTCGATATCCATTCTGCTTTGGTTCACTCTTGTAGTAGCATTCTATAACTACCCTGTTGTCATGTTGACACCATTTTCTACTTTGGACCCTTTGAGCAGTAGCAGGATGACAACCGGGCCCACGCTGCTCTTTCATAGGACACCTGCCGGGCGAGGGGCCTTCACATTGTGATCCGGTCCCATTTAAGCCGTTATTTTGTAAATCTGTTGATTCCATTACACTCATATGAGGGTAGTTGTGATGAGGTGCCACAACCACCAGTATTTTTATTGAGACAACATCTCTAGGGAGGCTGTCAACTGAGGCTAAAGAGTCCCCCTACC
This sequence comes from Cassiopea xamachana, assembly GCA_900291935.2. Lineage (NCBI taxonomy): Eukaryota > Metazoa > Cnidaria > Scyphozoa > Rhizostomeae > Cassiopeidae > Cassiopea > Cassiopea xamachana. The sequence goes on along the minus strand of OLMO02000003.1, from coordinate 4,167 downwards.
CATGAGACAGGCTAGCCCCTGTCAGATACCAATCCGGTATTTCAAGGTCTTGGGGGAGCTGACAGGGACTACACCCTGCTCAAGGGTAACCTCATTATTCCATGTCGAAACTCCACAACCGGATGCAGTTTCATGTCATACCCAGGACAAATTATTATTATTATTGTGTGTCAATCATTTGAATCTCAGACTTGGTTGTCTGGTAAGATCTTTGTCGAATCAGTCGTTGAGAGCTCCGGCTCCTTTATCTCTGAAGAGACAAAACCTTTTGCAATAACATTGCTGTTCCGAGTAGTGCTGCTTTCTGAATTATCTCCATTGCGATCTTCACATCCAACTTCTTAATATGTCTCTCAAACATGTCCGAAATGACTCCCAATGCTCCAACCACAACAGGTATCACTGTGACTTTCTTCACTTGCCATATACACCTTATTTCTTCTCTAAACATCTGATACTTTTCAATCTTTTCAAGTTCTTTTTCTTTCACTCTTGAATCTCCTGGTATGGCAATGTCAATTATTTTCACTTCTTTGCTTCTCTTATCTACCAAAACAAAGTCTGGTCTCCTTGCCTCAATCACTCTGTCACACTGAATGGTGAAATCCCATAAAAGCTTGAAGTTCTCATTTTCAATAACTGCTTCCGGCTTCTGCTCATACCATTTATCTGCTCTTTCAAAGCCTCCCTCTTTGCAAAGCTGCCAATGAACATATCTTGCTACATTATCATGCATGTTTTGTACTCCTTTTGTGCTAATTTTCCACATTCACTTACCAGATGGCTAATGGTCTCACCTCTTTCTCCACACATTCTGAACAATGGCTACTCAGCATTCTTATCAATATGAAACTTTATGCAATTGGTTTGGTGAAATCATTTGGCGAACAATGAGCAAGGATGCTCAGGAGGAGCCACAGGAAGGAGTGGCTGGATTCCCACTTGGTGTGCAAAGTGAAAAGGCATCGGTCGATATTGTTGTTGGCTTTATTTTTTGAATAAGTATACAGTTGGAAAAGCAAATGAAACTGTTAAAGGATTTCTTTCATTACCTGAAAATGGATACAGCATGGCAAGGAAGATATTAGATCAGAGATTTGGGAATCCTATCAAGATTGCAGAGGCTTTCAAAGTACGTTTGAGAAATTGGCCACAAATTAATGATGGAAATAGTTCTGCCCTTCAAGATTTTGCAGATTTTCTTGTTCGTTGTGAAGAAGCAATGAGAATATCAGATGCTATAGCTGAACTTGATTCATCTCAAGTTCTAAGGGAGAGTTGTGCAAAGTTGCCTAGTTACTCATGCATAACATGGTGTAGACAAGCTCATGATATGCAAATGAACCTGAAGAAACAAGTAAAATTCCATGACTTAGTTATCTTTGTAAGAAAAGAGACTGAGCTTGCCACTGATCCAATTTTCTCTCCAGATGCATTGAAATCATTAAGAAAAAAGTCTTCAGATGGCAGAAATATCAATCAGAAACAGTTCACATTTTCAGTTACAGCTTCATCATTTTGCAGATGCAAGTAGTAAAGGTTATGGACAATGTAGTTATCTAAGATTGATAAACGAAAAAGGACAAATACACTGTTCGCTAGTGGTTGGTAAATCAAGAGTTAATCCTTTGATGCAAATTACTATACCAAGACTTGAGTTAACAGCTGCGACAGTAAGTGTCAAAGTAAGTCACCATATTCGGAAAGAACTCGATCTTGATGAATTTCAGGAGGTATTTTGGACTGATAGTAAAGTAGTTTTGGGATATATTGCCAATGAAAGCAAAAGGTTTCACACTTTTGTAGCAAATCAGGTACAGCAGATTGAAGATCACACTAATAAGAAACAATGGAGATATGTTAGCAGCCAAGAAAACCCTGCTGATCACGCATCTCGTGGACTTACAGTTGAAGAACTTAAATTTTCCAGTTGGCTCAAAGGGCCTAAGTTTTTGTGGGAAAATGAAAGTTTCTCATCAAGGCTCTTCCATTAAAGTTTATAGGAAGTCCTTGGAAATGCCTGGAAAACTCCTGGAACTTTACTGCTAAGCACAAGTGGCTGCCATGAATATGCCCTAGCGCTTGTCTCCTTTTACCTCATTATGTTTTATTTTTTGTGAAGAATTTCCTGGTGTAGAGATTACTGTTTATTTTGCACCAAGGTTCATCAACCCTCAGTTTTGGGGCCAGAGTCAGCCTCAACTATGATGTGGTCTAGATGGAATGCATACCATGCCATCTACTCTGGCCTGTAAGTTCAAAATGGTTGCTGACCTTTGGTGGAATTGATAGATGCAGATGTTAAAAGGTGTCAACTTTTTGTCTCTGTTACTCTGCAGCTGATATTGTGGAGGAGGGAAATTGGGAATATATAAGAAACCACGGATAAATGTAAAGCTTATATATGGTAACTATTGAGATAGAATCGAGTATGCATAGAAGTGCATTAGGTGATGTTTGTAAAGATTGTTAGGTCAATAGGTAATGTTAAATCAGGAAGGGGGTAGCATTGCAGACACAGTATGGGCAACCTGAAAGGTGTAGTGAGGTTCCAAAATTGATGTAAGTGATTAGTGCAATAATATGGGAACTGTAAATGTAAACTTTCGCAGGTAGCATAGAATCAAGATGTTGAAGGGGGAAGGGGTAACAAGGTAAAACAGGCCAGTCAAGAGGTTGAAATGAGCAAAAATCTGTCAATAATGCAAGAAAAATGAAAGAGAAAGAACAAATGTAGAAATAGAGAAAAGTAATTAGCTGGTTTGATAATTATTAAATATTTACCGCCTGAATAAAGAAGAAGAATAAAAAACCATTAAAATAGGGTAAGGGTAAGTATAAGGGTAGTGGGTTAGGGTAGTGGGTTAGGGTAGTGGGTTAAAGTCTCCTTTTACCTCATTATGTTTTATTTTTGTGAAGAATTTCCTGGTGTAAAAATTACTGTTTATTTTGCACCAAGGTTCATCAACCCTCGGCTTTGGGGCCAGAGTCAGGCTCAACTATGATGTGATCTGGATGGAATGCATACCACGCCATCTACTCTGGCTTGTAGGGTGAGTAGGGTATGTGAGTAGGAAACTAGGTGAGTAGGGTAAGTAAATGAGTAGGGTAAGTAGATGAGTAGGGTAAGTAGATGAGTAGGGTAAGTAGATGAGTAGGGTAAGTAGATGAGTAGGGTAAGTAGGTGAGTAGGGTAAGAAGGTCAGTAGGGTAAATATGTGAGTAGGGTCAAAAGGTAAGTAAAGCTAAAAGGTGAGTAGGGTACATAGGTGAGTACTGTAAGTAAGTAAGTAGGGTAAGTAGGTGAGTAGGGCAAGTGGGTGAGTAGGGCAAGTGGGTGAGTAGGGCAAGTGAGTGAGTAGGTCAAGTGGGTGAGTAGGTAAAGTGGGTGAGCAGGGTAAATAGGAGAGTAGAGTAAGTTGGTGAGTACAGTTAAGGTAAGTAGGAGAGTAAAGTAAGGTGAGTAGGGTGAGAAGGTGAGTAGACTAAGTAGGTGAGTAGGGTAAGGTGGTGAGTAAAGTAAAAAGGTGAGTAGGATAAGTAGGTGAGTAGAGTAAATAGGTGAATAGGGTAAATAGGTGAGAGGGGTAACTAGGTGAGTAGAGCAAGTAGATGAGTAAGGTAAATAGGTGAGTAGGATAAGTAGCTGAGTAGGGTAAAAAGGTGAGTAGGGTAAATAGGTGAGTAGAGTAACTTGGTGAGTACAGTTAAGGTAAGTAGGAGAGTAAAGTAAAGTGAGTAGGGTGAGAAGGTGAGTAGACTAAGTAGGTGTGTAGGGTAAGGTGGTGAATAGAGTAAAAAGGTGAATAGGATAAGTAGGTGAGTAGGGTAAATAGGTGAGAAGGGTAACTAGGTGAGTAGAGCAAGTAGATGAGTAAGGGAAATAGGTGAGTAGGGTAAGTAGGTGAGTAAGTTAAATAAGTGATAAGGGTAAGTAAGTGAGTAGGGTAAGAAGGTGAGTATGGTAAGAAGGTGAATATGGTAAGTAAGCAAATAGGGTAAGTTGGTGAGTAGAGTAATTAAGTGAGAAAGGTAAGTAAATGAGTAGGATAATAAGGTGATTAGGTGAGAAGGATAAATAGGTAAGTATGTTAAGGGGTTATGTGGTAAAGGGGTAAAGAAGTTAAGGGGGTATAGGGTGTTATGCTGTAAGGGGATATGGGGTAA